>JBAWJQ010000489.1:0-262408 GCA_037783105.1 Bactrocera zonata
TCCATTTGATACCCATAATGTGTTATTTTGCGCTCTGGCGCACCTTAATATATCCATTTATACACATGTATACTCGTATGTACCGTTATAGTATGTATTATGTTATGACCAACACAAGCCTTCTACGCTTATACTGCTTTGTGGCAATTGTAAAACAGTTACGTATGTATATGCTACGCCATATAGGAATATCATGCGCCTTTTGTTGATGCTGACATTTTCGGCTCACTCAAGCGACTTCAGCATTGTGCTCATCATTCGGCAACATTTTAACGTCGCCATCAGCAGAGTTCGACTGTCTTCAATGCAAACAATAAAGATAGATAGAAAGTAGACCTGTACTTTGATTGCGCACAACAATACATTGTAAACGTATGTATGTATGTATTTAAACAATCGAGGAGGTGAATCCCGAAAATTCGGGATTTCGAAAACGCGCCTTCGGGATCCCATTAGAAATATAAAGTTTTTTCGCTGAATTGACTAATGTTATGTATATAAATGCATACCGAAATATTCGGGATCCCGCAAATCGGGACTAAGCTCTTTAGTGTGGGCTCTTTACTTTGACTGCGCACAACAATACAATATATACGAATAAGTGTACGTATTTAAACAACCCTGAATGTTTAATCCCAAAAATTCGGGATTTCGAAAACGCAACTTCGGGATCCCGATAGAAATATTTTTTTTTGTGCCGAATAGAATAACGCTATATGTATATACAAATAAATGTATACCGAAATATTCGGGATCCCACATATCGGGACTAAGCTCTTTAGTGTGAGCTCATATAAATGATAGCCTTTGATTGCATACTTCACAGCGCTGTTAATGCACTTTAGCATTGTTAGTGGGAGGCGGGAGGTATATTGAAATTATGATGGCATTTATGCTCAAGCGGATTTTGTAAATGAGTCAGTCGGTTTTTAAATTGCACAAGCATGTTTCATCTGCAGACAAACTGATATAAAATGAAGTGCAGAATATATAAATTGAGAGTAGAAAGTTTATTGACGAGTATGCAAAAATTTTTTAACCAAAAAATCGCAGAAATATTGAAAAAATCCGCGTAGCATAATATCACGAAATAAATTAAATATTCCCACAAAAACCGTTATATTGTTTAAAAGCAACTTGTACCGTTAATATGCTCAAATAACGCCGCTGACACGCACAACAAAACCTATTATGACAGCTGTGTTAATCATAGCATGACAAAAATATAAAATAATATTTGCGTGCATTTCTGTCGAATGTTACGTATACGCCCCGACAAGCGACAATAAAAACCGGATAAATATTATGTCAAAACATAAAATAACCGGCAGGTAGCATAATTAACGGAGAGCAAAAAAAGAGCAGCGTTTCAACTGCGCAAACTCACCAGAGCAAAAAACGGTAAAGTAAGTGAAAAAGTCTGGAGAGAAAACACGACAAATGAATGCGATGCTGCAATAAAGCTATTTGTGCAAAGCAAAAGTGAATTTACAGGAAGCATTTTCGTACGAGCGGGAAAAGTGCATAAAGTATTTGACAGCTCCGAAAAATTGCTTCATTTTTGCATTAAAATTTCATTTTAAACAAAAAAAGTTGCCACCTGTTAAAAAAAAAAAATAAAAAATATTAATTGAAAATATGATAAAATAAATTATTTATTGCTATATGGGTATGAAAACTCAAATTTTTTCTTCTAAACATATTTTTAGGTACTGGTTGCCACCTGTTAAGAATTTAGAAATATAAAAAAAGAAATTAAATAACACAATGTGAGTTTGAAAATCGAAATGTTTCAAAATGATTTAATTAAAAAATATATTTTCAAGATAGTTGCCACCTGTTAAAAAAATAAACAAAAGTAAAAATTTATTATATAATAAAATAAATTACTTATTCCAATATGGTAACAAAAATCAAAATGTTTTCATCTAAAAATATTTTTAGGTGATGGTTGCCACCTGTTAAAAAATAATCAAAAAATAATAATTTCAAATATAATAAAATATGAGTATGAAAATTTAAATCCTTTCTTTGAAAAATATTTTTTTAATGCATTGTTGCCACCTTTTGAAAAAGTAATAAAAGAAATGAATTATTGCAATAAAATTTATAAAAAAAAATTTGTACCACCTGTTCAAAAAATAATAATGAAAAACGTAATTAAAGAAATGAATTATTGCAATACGAAAATGAAAAAATAATTATTAAAAAAATTATTTATGGCATTATTAAAATAAAAATCAAAAGTTTTCAGAACGTTTCCAAAAAAAATTAACATTAAAAAATATTTTGTGACCATACCATATGTTAAAAATAGTAATTTAAAAAAATGTGTCAGACAATATATTTAGGTTTCAGAACGTTTCCAATTAAAAAATTCTTCTGAAACGTTGCCACATGTTAGGAATAATAATTTGTAAAGATATAACATTAATTAATTTTTGTTGTATGAGTATTTAAATCGAAAGGTTCCAAAACGTTTCCAATAAAAAAATTTTTTGAAACGTTGCCACATGTTAAAAAAAAAAATTATTAAAAATGTACATCAGAAATTCATTTTTGAAGTATGAGTGTGTAAATCGAAAGTTTGAAAAACTATTTTATTCTAAATTTATTTTGAAAAAGTCTGGCAACCCAAATTAAAAAAAAAATAAATTGATAAAATATTATAATATAAATTCCAAACTAAAAAGTGTTAAGAAAGATTAAAGTTAGAAAAAATTGCCATAAGGGTTGCCACCTACTTGGTCAAATTTAACAAAATTTAAAATTAGAAAAATTATTTTAAGTGCAAATTCAAATTTAACCCTTAAATAAATCTATATGCAAATTTAAATTTAACCCTTAAATAAATTTATATGCAAATTTAAATTTAATCCTTAAAATTTGCATATCCGTTTCTAAATCCCAAGCGCCCTAGACTACATTCACAAGTATGTCTTTCTTAGCACAAAACATTAAGAAATAGACAAATTAAATATTTCACTTATAATACCAACATCGAGTACTCTTAAAACACGCTAAAAAAGTTGGTTTATCAGCCATCGTAATAAAGAAAAAATATAAAAAACTAAAGCCAAATATAAGGAATAAAATAAAACAGTCGGTGAGCTCACCCATTACACACGCACACATGCAGACAAATGCTGCAATTCTTTATAAACACATATATCACTTAAAACGCTTAAATACTTGAAGGCAGTCCACAAACACCCACACTCACTCAACACCAGTCACCTACACACAAACTCGTGTCAACACTCCACTTCACTTACATTCTTACACATGTACATATATGTCAACATTGCCATACACAAATCAGTAAATTTGCAACAGTCTATCAAGCTGCGATCTCCGTCACAGCCGCCGGCGCTTCACTGGCAGAAACAAACAGCTCGAAGCAATAAAACCAATTGCCACAGTCACCGCTTCGCAAAAGTTAACTAAACAATAAGTTTAGGTGCTAAAAAGTGGGTGTGTGTGTGTACTCGCCGCTGTGTGTGTTCGTGGGGGGTGTCTGTGCTGGTATGTTTACATGCGCCTCGAGTGGTGTATCGAATATTTGTCACCAACGCTCCGGCACTTGTCTCGATTGCTTCGAAAACTTTGTCTGCTTTTTTATTTGCGCTTCGTTTGCCACACTTGAGCGTGTGTTTGTGTGCGCTTTCAAGAGGCTTCGCCTTGCGGCAAACAAAACAAATTTCATTGAGTATGAAGTTGATTCAAAAGCAAAGGGTCGAGGCGGGCGGCATAGCTGATAGAAACTAGAAACTTTGTGTTGTTATTTGCTGCTCATAAAATCAATATAAATAAATGGAAGAATGGAGAGCAGTAACTTAAGTATTATACACGCACACACACATATATAAATGTATATATTTTTCTAATAAAATGTCTGTTTTATTCAGATAAAGTTTAAATTGTTTAAGAACACATTTGCTGACTGTTGTAGTCTAGCCTTTTTGAAAGCATAACTTAGCTTCTTGTACAACTTTTCTTGTAAAAAATATTTTTGGAATGAGAAACACTTCAGCAAGCTATGTATAACTAAAAAAAAACGGAGAATAGGCAGTCTGTCGCGACATTCTACTAAGTTCGACATTTTTAAAATTGTCAGCTCCCTTTTGAATGAATACTTAAAGGCCTGGCGAAGCTACGCCAGAATATAACAGTGTCAAGTCGGCATCGGCAATGGCTTGTGGATTATCAACACTCAAAATGCTACAATTTTTTTTATGAATGATTTGGATTTTGTAAGCCAAAAACTAAGATCTTTCACAAACTCTTCTATAAAGTGGACTCTTATGCCACCGGATATAATGGCCTCTGAATTAAGTAGAGTCTGTCGTAAAGCCATGAATATTTGCTAAAGGCCGACGAGCGCAAAAAGGAGAGTAAGACAAGTTTCGATGAGTGGCAAAAGCAATGGGATGCGACAGGTAAAGGAAGATGGACATGTAGGCTAATTAGAATATACCAGCCTGGATTGACAGACAACACGATAGGACAGACTTCTGTTTAACTCAGTTCTTGTAGGGCCATGGTTGGTTCAGGAATACAAACAAACGAAAGGATGATTCCCGACAACGTAGTGAGTCACATACTGCGATAAGAGCTGGCATGAGCTAAAAAATGGCTGCAATAGCGCTCTTAGAATTAAGAATGAAAGAACGGCAGCAAAGAAGCATAAGACCACATAAATAACCCTTGAGGGAATGTGCGAAGAGTCACTTATCGCTCAGCTTGGCTCTGCGAAGTAGTGCTTCCCCCCGCAGGACCAAAAACAAGATTCTTTAACGATACTGTGCTCCACAGCAGCAAAAGCATCTTTGGCAAATTACGTGTATTTCACAGAGCTATTTGGAATGAACAGGAGCAAAAATAATGAAAGAGTCAATATTTTGGGTTTACCGTTTATAAAATCTGTTGAAAAGTTGTTTCTTGAACAGAGATTAGGGCATGCGCTCACTACCAGCCACCAAATTTCATAGGTACGAAACTGTCACTCTAATTTCTCACCATTCCACACTTTCAAAAGAGCCCGCCATATCTCGCCAAGAACGCGGTGGATGCATAACAACTTCACAACTAAGCCCCCGGAGCTTCTAGCGAGTCAATGTCGATATATGTTAGCCTAATGTTACCCTGATGAACACAATTTTTCACCTATTAGCCGAAGCTAGCCATTTCTGGTCGAATGCTTCCTTCAGACGGTCCAATCCTGTACAGTATCAAGACTTTATCCGTAAGTGATCAGCTCGTAGTAGATGGTTCCCTGCTAATCTCAACTAACACTTATCAACACCTTCCTTGCCCTAAGCGACACAATTTTCGTTGTCAGTAAGACTGAGATTGAAATATTTTTGATCGTTGGAGAACTTCGAGCTAGGATTACTTGTAATTAACTTAAAAGATTTGTGGTAAACTCAAAGCGCTTCGTCGATCTGTGGAATGTTCAATCTTAAGGAGCTTTTGGGTAACACAAAGAACAATTATTTATTCAAGTGAGACCCATCGCTCTTGGATCATTCCTAGGACTAACCTAATTATCAACTTCAGAAACGTTTCTTTACAACTTAGCAATGATTCGTAGTTAGAAGTGCGGCCCTTAAACTTTCTTATGCGTTAACTCTATCGAAACTCATACATTGAACTTCAGTTAGCATAAAATCGATACAATGATCTTTTTTGCGATCGAAGTAGAGGTACCTTCTTCAATAGCCTTTTTGACAGATCACGCATGAGTCGTGTCAAGCTGTCACATTATTTTTGTTCAGTATTCTTTGACATTTTAACAAGGAAAGATTTACCCCTGAACAACGTTTGCAAATAGTTCAACTTGATTACGAAGAATCATGTTCTGTGAAGAATGTGTTTCGTCCGTTTCGCTCTACTTATGATCAATACAATCGGCCTACTGGGCATACTATTCGCAACATCATCACCCATCTTGAGACCCAGCATTATTTACTATTGGATAATATTCGACCGACGTTGTCTACGTTCATCATGGAATGAAGAAAATATAGCAGCCGTATCTAAGAGTATACGCGAAGACCGACGTATGGAAGGACTTGGGGAATTTCTTCATGCCTAATGAGACGAGTATGGAAACAACCAAAATTTCTCGCTTTTGGGACTTGAAGAGATTCAAAATCAAAATTCAAATTCAAAAAATCTGTTATTTCTTTCTCAAAAACAATGGCACGATGTGCTTTCTGGGTCAGTGGAGTAATCGGTCCATATTTCTTTAAAAACGATACCGGTGAGAACGTAACCGTCAATGTCGACTGTTTTTGCGCCATGATAACTGACTTTTTAATGCCTGAAATTGAAGCTCGTGATCTCGGTGACATTTGGTTTCAACAAGACGGCGCCACTTTTCGCACATCGCATCAATCAACGGATTTTTTAAGAGATTATTATCACGCTTTGGGCCGGTCAATTAGCCACCAAGATCATGTGATATCACACTATTAGACTTTTCCTGTGGGAATATGTAAAGTCTAAAGTCTATGCGGACAATCCCGCTTTCGATTCAAGCCTTGGAGAAAAATATCACGCTTGTCTTTCGCCAGTTACCAGTCGAAATGCCCAAACGAGTCATCGAAAATTGGACTCAAGAGATGGACCATCTGAGGCGTAGCCGCGGCCAACATTTGAAAGAGATCTTCTTGGAAAAATAAATGCCAAGAATATTCTTTTGAATAATAAAAAAAAATTACGCACTTAATTTCAAGTTTCTGTGTTTTTCGCCGTTAAAAAGGAGGAAAGTCACCCTTCTTATATAGTGTTTCTCAATTGCAGTTAAGCATATAATATGACCTACAGACTACTTAAGTCATCTTCTGGAAAAATAATGGATTTCTTTTAATTAGACCTTATAGTATAGGTATATGGTCCTTAGAGAAGATATGGGCTTCATATATTCCGAGCCTTATACATTATATGAGTTGTATAGATTTTATAAATGTTTAGCAGAAGCTCACACTAGAGTAGAATAGAAATATTCTATAATTAAAGCTAATTTGATATTTTAATAATGACCTAGCAGTCAAATAAAGCAGGCAAATCTCACACAAACACACATCAGCTACGCATACACTGACAATTTCAATGTAATGAAGCACGCGTAATGCAAACCAGCAAATTTTACGATGAGTTGCATGGTGAGGGCCATAACTGTCACTGCAACGAAGGAAGAAAGCTTATCAAACAGCAACGGCAACAGCTGCGCAGAACACACATATATTTACACCTACTAACATATACATACAAACATATAAACTTCAATGTTATTGCTGGAGCTTGCAGCTGCTTTCATTGCTGTCAACGCAAGACTGATGCTGCTGCTGCATATGTAACACTTGATTTATGACGCCAAAGTCATAAGCGCTCAAAATCTGCTGAATACACCTAAATACTTGCATCTATATACATATATATGTATGTGTATGTATGAGTAATGTTTAGGAGAAGGTAAACAGTTTGTAAACAATAATCGCAACAGGGATGTTATCCTCTTATTTCCATGCTACTGCACACACACACACACGAACACTCTTGCAACTAATAAGTCTCGGTTGCGCAAAGAAGAGTTAAATAGCTACATTTATTGTTACTGTTGCATAAAGCACACATACACATACACATAGAGCTTCTTATCAGGTGATGCCGCGCATCCTTTTCTCTTTTGCAATTTATTTGCGGCTTGTGGCAACATGCATACAATGCACAGCAGTTTTTGCCACCGCAGCTGGAGCTGTTTTGTTAGCGTGACAGCTAAGTTGCTGGCATTGCATTATAAGGCACTCAACACGGCGCTGCTATTGAGCTGATAGAAAAACTTCTAAAATTTTGCCTTTTGCTGTAGCTGATTTCAGGAACTGAGGTTTTATTTAAAGTAAACACTGTTCTTGTAACTTGATTTGCAACAGAAAAAGAAAAAACTAAATATTCTCTTTGAACTAAGTCTATACAAGACACTGTCGACCAGTCAGAAATTATGCTCAATCCCTCTCCGTTACTCTCTTTCTAATAATTCATCTCAGTTCTATTAGTTTTCCTTAGCTTCAAATTATTTTTGCCTCTCACTCACTTTCTCGCTCTCTCATTCTCTCTCTCACTCATTTCCTACCTCACACTCTGTTTTTCTCTTCGCATTTCTTCTTTCACAATACAAGATTTTTCAATATAAGAGACTTCACAAGTTACTGTAGACCCTCTGAAATAGCACTTAGTCTTACTAACTCCGATCTAAAATTAGAATGTCATTCCTTCCTATCAGTTTTCCTTCTTTCAAATTATTTCACGCTCTCCTCTTTTTCTCTCTCTCTCTCTCTCTCTCTCTCATTGACTTATTCTCTCTTTCACTCACTTTCTCGCTCTCTGATTCTCTCACTCACTCTATCCTATCTCTCTATCTCTTTTTGTCTTCGCATTTCTTCTTCAAGATTTTTGAGTATAGAAGACTAAGCTAAAGTCTTCTAAGCTAAGTCTTCTATATTAAAAAATCTTGTATATTCAAGTTTCTATTGACCTCCTCTGAAATCGCACTTCATCTTATTGATCACAAATCAAATTACTTCACACTCTCACTCTCTTTCTTCTGATTCACTCGTTCTCTCTCTTATTCACTTTTTCTCTTTTTTCACTCAGACTCTCTTCTTCCACTATGATCATGATATTATGATATTCAGTTAAAATATTTGGTTTGATCAGGCTTGTATCTCTCGAAATAGCATTGATGTCATAAATCTCATTATGTGACCCTTTTCTATTACTTCGCCTTAGTTAAAACTCTCCTCTCTCTCTTTCCAAATTATTCTTCTCTTCCCAACATATCCGCTTAGTACGACTATTATTAAACTTGATCAAGCTAGAAATATATTTAGATCCACCTAACATATAATATTCATTTTATGAGAAAACTGTGATTTTTACTTAGCCAAGTTTCAAACCCTATGTAGATCAGTCGAACGTTTCCGCGTTTACGAAGTCAGTTTAATCCTCAAAGCACCGCTATAAACATGATATAATTAACCAAAGTGTTCTCATTCTCAAATAACTTCTCTTTGTTTCGGGGGAGGTCATTAAAACGGCGGAGGGTTTCACGCCCCTACAACACCTTAACAAACAAAGTCACTGAGATATTTAACGAAACAACTATATACAGCTTGAAGTGCGATAGTGAAGACAGATGCATTCAGAGTTTTGATGATCCATTTCTCTTCAGAATCCAATGAGGCATCAATGATATAAGTTCGCAGTATTTTCGACGAGCTTTCTTATGATTCTGTGTAAAGCAAGTATGTATTTCCTATTGGAGGGGTTTTAAGAATACGATGAGAGATAACAAATGGTTAGATTTAAAACCATTGTTCTAGGAGGGAAGAGGTAATGTCATAGAGAAGCTTTGAGATGAACTGATTTCTACGAGTCTGCTCTTAAACATACATATCATTATAAAGCTACATCGGTATAGGAAATGGAGATCTGGAAATGCTATGGAAAAGTAAAATATGCGACAGACTTTATATAGGAAGTACAATTATATTCCAAAGCTTTATTTTGGACCTAAAGCTTTCTATAAGTGCATACAAACGACGATAGGTTAAATATCAAGACATACATAGACCTGCTGGTTCTTAGTAACTTCAGTTGAAGCTCATTTTAATTTGAGCTGAAGTACGAGGTGTGTTCATTTATATCTATTTCGTCCCCTTCAAAGTAATCCCCATGAGATATTATACACTTGTGCCAACGGTTTTCCCAATCTTCGAAGCACTTCAAAAAATAATTTTTTTTTATCTTCTTCAGCTCCTCCTTCGATGACGTCTTTATCTCGTCAAGAGAAGCGTAACGTCGTCCTTTCATGGGCCTCTTCAGTTTAGGGAACAAGAAAAAGTTACAGGGGGCCAGATCTGGGGAATAAAATTCAGTGGCTTGCAGGCATTGCTCGTTAGTGTGTCTGTTTTTGGCCAAAAAGTCAGCGCACTAAGCAACGATGTCTGTGAGCACCAGGGCGTTATCCCACGTGGTCTGTCAAATAGCCAATTTATGAAATCCTAACTTCACACAAATCACCCGTTATGGACGTTTGCTCGGCGATGATTGCGTATCGAAAACGCAAATCTGGAACGCTATGGAAATGTAAGCAGGCAATATTCTCTTATATAGGACACAGTTATATTCCAGAGCTTTGTTTTGGACCAAGAACTTTCTATGAGTGCATCCAACGCCCCTAAGTCAAATATCGAAGACAAACTATGCTGGTTCTTAGCGACTTCACCGATAGCTCATTTGAACACGACCTGCGTATTCGTCACACAGTACGTCAACGCTCTTTGTGAACTTTTTATGGTAAGCAACTTGGCAATCCTGCATGTCCTTAGGGCATTCCATCTTGTCCTGATCCACCTGTTAGCACTTTCGGAAATTTCATTGTTTATCGTTTTCCTGTACTGGTTCGTTAGTCAGATCAATAACAACTTTGGCAATTTCACCAGTTATTTCGCTTCTCAGAACTCGTTTGCGGCTTGGAACCTAGTATATATAGTATGTATGCAGCCGCCTTCCGGTAACCGCTACATCTTCTGCCTGCCTGCTTTCAAAGAATTTCTCCGACGTAATGCTTTGTGAGATTACTGCCTGAATTTCCGACTGACTATCGTCTTATATGTTGATTCTCTTTATCTCAGCCGCTTTCCTGACCGCCAAGACTTCCGCATGGAAGATATCGCAGTATTCCTAAGGCTTGAAAGGTCGTCTGAGATCGAGTTCCAAGAAACAGATTCCGGCTCACACTCCCTTAGCCACTTTTGATCGGTCCGTGTATAAGTTGTAAGTTCCGCTGGTGAGTCGCATGCTTCTGCGCAATCCACCCTAAGGCTTACCGATCTAAACGGGGTTAGATCTCCGAAATAACAGCCCTTGGCTGGGCTAAATTCAGGTCAATTCCGGTGCGGTTGGCTATTGTGGGAACTGTGTGTTCTTTTAGTGTGGATTGAAACATTTTTTATTCACCAATTCCCTGCTTATTGAACTATGCCAGACAATCCAAACTACGGTAAGTCAAAATCATCTTCAAAACAAAAACTTTAACCGAACATCATGGAGCTTAAAACTGTATGTTTTAACTATAAGAACTTTAAATATTTACTGGCTTCATACAGATTTCGTTTACAATAAGCATCAAAGAGCTTCGTTGCGCAATAGAAACAGCTGACTTTCCCTTCCAGCACAAGCTTCACCACAAATTCAAGCGGCTTTTGTTGTACGTTTCCGTTAGTTTACATAACTAGCTATTCTAATAACATCATAAATCTCCACTGTCGCTCAACGCACGGCAATGCCAAACAAAAGAATGCTGCGGCAGACAAAGAGACAGACAGAATGTGGAAGAGTTAAGTTGCAACATGTTGACGTTGATGAAACTTTTTAGTTGGCTTACAAATCATTACAACATACTGTCACAACGGCAACAACGACAACAACTATGACTATAACTATCATTACAACTACAACGACAACTACAACTATAACCACAACTAACACTACAACCACAAAGACAACTACAACTTTGCAAGTTCATATGACATATTCACTTGACAGAAAAGCACATGTAAACTTGTGAAGGCAGTGCTTTTGTTGTTGCTATGCTGCAAGTAGCACTGCAACATCTGATTGTATCTTATCTCACATTCGCAAGTACATACATATGTACGTGTAGACTGCGCTCGGACTTTTAAATGCCAAACATAAACGCTCAGCTTACGAGCACTTCACCGATAAATAAGAGCAAATACATACATACATGCATATATAAATCTATAAACATTACGAATATATACATATGTACATCCATGAAGCGCCTCCATGTGTCTTTGAGTGCCTGGCGGCTTGCAAAAGTTTTCTTTTCATCAAGTCCGTTGATCAGGCTTTGTTGCCGCTGTTTGCTGATCCTAATAACCTTGACTCATTTCAAAGGATTATCTCCATTGCCATTGCCCTCTACTCGAAACTACTCGCAAGCGCTGCTGCTGTTGCTGTTATCTACGCTCTGCTTTGCCATGCTTTTTGCTTTATCCCATTCACATCTCAAGGTTGTTAATGTTTTGTTTGCTGTTGTTATTGTCGTTGCCACGTAACGGCAGGTGCGTAGACGTGGCTCATAAAGGAAATAATTCAATTTTCAATGTTGAAAGTGCTGAGAGAATGTAAAATAAATCGAGATTTTCTTGGCTCTCTCATAAACAAATTATAAATAATAACGGGAAATGGCACTGAGAAAGGTGTTAAGAGTTAAGAGTGATGTTGTTATGTAGATATTTCATATAAATTGTTTTGATTTTTTTTTAGAAGGATTTTATTTTTATTTGGACTATTAATAAGCTGTTGGTCGTTGAATAATGAAACTTTCTGGAGAGAAGAATGCTAAATACACGTACAAAGATTAGAAAAGCAAATATAAGCGAAAAGATTTATTAGCTTGAAAAGCTGTTTTGAGAGCTACTACAATCCATTTTTAGCTTCTTTGCTTTTTCTTTAAAAAGTGGAGAAAATCGAAATGGATCAGCCTTTATTAAAATAAGAGGAGAACACACCTAGAAAGACAAAGAGAAGCAAAGAGTGGAGTGAGGAATATAGCGCAATCACTCCTTCGTAAACTATTCAAATAAGAGAAGAGAGTGAGAGAGACAAAAAGACAGAGACATAGAAAAAGATGTAGAAAAAGAAAATGGACAGGGAGAGATGTATGTATATAGCATGATCGAAAGTACAGTAATATCTACAAAACGACTTATTTTTACTTTAGACTTGGAAGTAAAACTCTCCGTTTGCAACGAAATTATGTGACAAACGAAATTCCGTCGCGACAGTGCAATGCGAAGATGTTGAGGCTTAACACCTGTTCAATATCTTTATTTATACTTTTCAACGATTTAATCAAATGTTTAAAATATGTATTATATTAATTACATGAAAAGGTTGCCAGCTGTTTGAATATTGCAAGTGAAAATTCTAAGTTCTAAAAAGTTATTACAATTTCAACGTGTACAAAATCATAAAAAGCTCATATTTTAAAATAATTTTTAATAAGGTTGCCAGATGTTGCAAAAAATTTAAATCAATAAAATGTATCAAACTAAGAAAACTTTATTTATTAAGTTTTAAAAAATCCGATATTGAAAATAAAAAATTACTAGGTTGCCACCTGTTAAAAAGTTAAATTCAATAAAATATATGAAATAAAATAAATTTTGCAATAAACTAAATTTTAAGAAAGCTCATATTTTGAAATAATTTTTAATAAGGTTGCCACCTGATAAAAATATTTTAATTCGATGTCAAATTTATGAAACAAAAGAAATACTATGTATGTATGTACATATATTACAAAATATTAAAATTTTAAGAAAGCTCAGGTTATATAATACTTTTACATAAGGTTGCCAGATGTTGGAAAAAACTTAATTCAGAAAAAATAATCAAATAAAAGAAGTATTACATTCGCATTGATTTCGAAAAATCTCACACTTCAAAATAATTTTGCATAAGGTTGCCACCTGTTCAAAACTTTTGAATTCAACAAAATTTATCAAAATAAGGAAATCTTACAATAGATTCAATTTCAAGAAAACTCATATTTTGAAATAATTTTTAATAAGGTTGCCACCTGAAAATTATTATAATTTGATACAGTTAATTAAATAAATATTATAATAGATCATAATGCAATACATGTATGTAATAAATTTTTCTCATTTTTCTCATATTTTATAATACTTTTCAATTAGGTTGCCACATGTTGAAAAAAATTTAACACACCAAAGATACTATTATAATATCTGTAATTTTAAGAAAGTTCTTGCTATAAAATAATTTTGAGCTAGGTTGCCACCTGTTAAAAAAATTAATACAACTAAATATATTAAACTAAAGAGTATTAAAATGGAAGAAATTCTTACTGATAAAAAGACTAAAGTTTACTTTTGATAAGGTTGCCACATTTTGAAAAAAATACAACTCAGCAAAGATACTAAAATAAAGGAAGTATTATAATATCTGTAGTTTTAAGAAGGTTGTTGCTATAAAATAATTTTGAGCTAGGTTGCCACCTGTTAAAAAACTAAATCAATAAAATATTTTAAACTAAAGAGTATTTCAATGGAAAAAATTCTTACTGATGAAAAAGCTAAAATTTTATAATACTTTTGATAGGGTTGCCACATGTTGAAAAAATGTAATTCAGCAAAATTTATAAGATTAAAGAATTATTACCAATTTTTACTGATAAAAGAGAGGGAGTCAAAACACTCAACAACAAAATTCATTTTAAAACAAAATAATTTTTCACTAAACATAAAATAGAACGTTACATCTAAAAAATTTTAAGTCATTAAAAGGCATAAGAGTGGAAGGTTAATTAACTTCCACTTTCTTTGAATTTTTGTAAATTAAATACAGCTTTGTATAATATAGCAATTTAAGCATAAGCAGTGCAGAGCGTAGCACGCAGCGGAAGACATCAACGCAAACACACCAAATGGTACACCATGGCGTATGATTAATGTGCAAGCGTCGTCGCGTCAAATAATTTTCACTACGAATTAAATGTGCTATATATATATATATATGTATGCATGTATATATATGTGTGTGTGTGTGTGAGTACACTTTCGCCGGCACTAAAACACTGAAACTTTATCTGAGGACAAGCACACACATACATAGGTGCGCATACCACAATGCGTTGGAATGAGTTGGAACTGCGACAAAGCGACCCAATTGAGTTGCAGCAAGCGTAAAATGTTCAAAAGTTGCCACAAGTAGCATGCCACAGATGAGCGCGCCAACTACCAAGTTGTGTACCGCAAAGCACGCAAATAATTAGCGTCATTTAGTAGCGAGCGCGCGCCTTAAGATGAAGTCGAGAACGCATGTACAAGCACACAGCAGCACAGAGACATACACACACACTCTAACTTATGAATGTATATACCGACAGCAAAGCAGTGGCAATAAGATTTTCGTGTTTTTTTTTTTTTTTTTTTTTTTTTTTGTGTTTTTGCTTTATGCTTGTGTGGCAAGTGGCGTTAGTTTCGATTGTTTTATATTAATTTTAGCTGACTTCCTCATTGCGTTGCTTTAAAAAAAATCAGATAAAAAGCTATGTATAAAGAGCAGCCTCGATAAAAACTTAGTTAGCAGCGTTAACTTGCAACAAGCTGCAATATGAGGCATAGTCATTCACGCGCAATGAGTTTATTAGCTGCAAGAACGCATTGTGCAAGGCTATAAACGTTAACGGTAAAGCCAACAACTGCGCCACAGAGATTTCCGAAGTTAATGCGAGTGCAGATGAGCGATTGTGGCATGCCACATACTGCACATTTCATATTGCACAACTCAACAACGATTTTTGCCTATATAAAAGCGCATGCATCACATAAGCTTTCACAAAAATGAGCGCGAGCTTTCATTCACCAAAGCCGCGCTGAGTGCCCAGCATTAGACTGCGCTAATGATTTGTTGCTTAAGCGCATACTAATGGCAACCAATTTCTGTTAACAATTTTTTTGTAAATTCATTAAAAAGCATACGAGTATCTGGCATTATTCATGAGTGGTTAGTGCACACACACATGCATGTGACATCATTCGTACAATAATAATAACAACAAAAACATTTGAGTTGGCTTAAGTGCGATTTGAGGTTGCCACAAGCCAAAAAAAATTAAACCAACAGCTTTTCTACATTTAGTAGAAAACTAACACAGCAGCACATAACTGTAAATAAATAATAATAAAAAAACAAAAACATGACAACCAAAATTGTGCCAAAGCGAAAATCATAAAAGGGAGTAATGAATAAAAGCCGCAAACTCCTACAGACCCAACAGGAAAAAATTTAATTTTGTGCATATAATACAAAAATCATTAAGAACCGTTAACTGTAGTTATAATACCCTGCACATATGCATTTCTTATAGCATCAAAAGTTGTAAAAAGTTTTTTATCTTGATTTTGCTCGGTTAGTTTTGCATGGCAGCTATATAATGTAGTGATTCGATATGAACAATTTCTTCAGAGATTGTACCGTTATATTCGAAAATACACTGAACCGAATATCGTGAAGATATCGCTTCAAATAAAAAAGTTTTTCATACAAGAACTTGATTTTGATCAGTCAGTTTGTATGACAGCTATATGCTACAGTGATTCGATATGAATAATTTTTTCGGAGATTATACCGTTATATTCGAAAATACACTGAACCGAATTTAGTGAAGATATCACTTCAAATAAAAAAGTTTTTCATACAGGAACTTGGTTTTAAGGCTCAATTTGTATGGCAGCTATATGTTATAGTGATTCGATCTCAACAATTTCTTCAGAAATTATACCGTTATACCAAACAATATCCCGTACCGAATTTTGTAAAGATATCTCATCAAATAAAAAAGTTTTTCAATCAAGAACTGAATTTTCATGGGTCAATTTGTATGGCAGCTATATGCTATAGTAATCCGATCTAAACAATTTCTTCAGAAAATGTACCATTGCATTATACAATATCTCATCTCGAATTTTATGAAGATATCTCATCAAATAAAAAAGTTTTTCATACAAGAACTGAATTTTCATGGGTCAATTTGTATGGCAGCTATATGCTATAGTGGTCCGATATCAGCGATTCCCATAAATAATTAGCTCCGTGAAAGTGAATATACGTGTTCAGAATTTCCGATCGATATCTCCTAAACTGACGGACTAATTCGCGTATACAAAAAGATCGCCGAATGTGGGAGTGTGATATATGAAAAAGTTATTACCTATTCCTACAGAGTATTTCAATACACTCACACACACACTCACATCCATCATTATTATATTATTTAGCACTTAAGTGGCGTACAAGCGCAACCACAACACACATGCACAATCTCAAAAGCCCGCTAAGAGCATAGATTTACAAGTGCTCATACATAAAGCGGAAGAGCAGTCAAGTGGCTTTTCTCGCCATTTCGAAATCTCCACTTAGCTCTACCTTTGCACGTGCAAACGTAAGCACTCAAACGTAAAGGGAAAATAAAATTTTGACTGTTGAACGTTGTTGAGATAATACACACATATACATACAAGCATTTAGAGAGCGGTTTGCTGACTTTTTAATGCATTAATTTTAAATGCTAAAAGCTAGCTAATTGCAAAGCCACACACAGCAAATTTCGCTTATTAAAAAAACTATGGCGGAAACTTCACAAAGTCAACAGTTGGACAGTGGCACATTTTGATGCAGATTTTATACAAGAACCTCACTTTGGTAGGTGCTGTTTGGTAGACAGCTATATGCTAAAGTGGTTGTATCGGAACAATTTCTACCGAGAATATGCCGTTAATTTGAGTAATAATCTGTGCAAAATTTCCTGACAATATCTCTTCGAATACAAAAGTTTTCCTTACAAAGACTTGATTTTGAGCGGTCAGTTTGTATGGCAGCTATATTTTATAGTGGTTCGATCTGAATATTTTTTTCAGAGAATATACCGTTATTTTGAAAAATAAGGCATGCTGAATTTCATGACGATATCTCGTCAAATGCCAACGTTTTCCATACAAGGGCTTGATTTTGGGCGATCAGTTTGTATGACAGCTATATGCTACAGTAGTCCGATCCGCACAATTCCAACGAAATTAGTACCGTTGCTTTGGCAAATAATTCGTACCAAAGTTCATGCTAATATCTCGTCAAATAAGAAAGTTCTCCATACAAGGACTTGATTTTGATGGATCTGTTTGTGTGACAGCTATATGCTATAGCAGTTCGATATCGGCTGTTCCCACAAATGAGCAGTTTCTCGGAGAAAAAAGTGGGTGTAGACAATTTCAGATCGATAACTCAAAAACTGTGGGACCAATTGAGTCGAATATGCCCAAATCGACTCAGCTGATTATGCTAAACATTTGTATAACAAGTTTTTTAGGGTCTCTGGCGTTTTCTTCTGCGTTATATAAACTTTACAGCAAGCTTAAAATTTCCTGGTGAGGATATAAAAAATATTTTGGAGAATGCAATATTTTATAGCATACTTTTCAGCGCGAATTTAAAAAAAAACTAAAAAAGCTACTTAGGAAGCAGAAAAACAGAATAAAAAAGTATATATTGGAAAAAGCTTCTTTAAAAAAAGTGGAATTTAAATTTTCCTTCATAAAATATTATTCCAAAAAGAAAAAAATTTAGTCAATACTTTTTGCCTCACAACTATTATCAAACAATCGGGTCTTCCGGGATCAAAAGGATGTTTGGACAAAATAAAAAATTACAGCAGATATTTTAAGCGAAACAAAACTTTCACTTTCTATATTTCCATAATAAAGAGCCTAAATTTGGAGCTTTTAGTGCTCAAAATCTAAAGTTATGGCAGACGATTGGGGTAAAGGCAATGAACTCAGCATATAATTCTCACCAAGTTTATGCAATATTTTGCATTTAAAATGATATAATCTGCAACTTACCTGATTTATGTACGCCGAAATCGGTAGATCTGAAGAAAGAGAAAATTTTGTTAAATATTTTCAGACTTTAAATAAATGAAAATCTTACATAAAATTATAAACTAAGGCAATAAGAAATTATTAATTTTGTAGTATTATTTTTATATTTATTTGTTACGCTAATATCTATTTTATGTCATATTGAAGCGCAAAATACGTTTTTTGACCTAAAACAAGTTGCTTGAAAACTGCCACAAAAATCAGCGGCATCAAAAAAGGTCACTCATATGCCACTCCGCACGCAAACTCACCCGTCAGCGACTACTTTTGCCACATTTAATTTGGCAAATATTCATTTTCTGCATTCAAAGCAGTGCTGCGTCGACAATTCAAAGCAAAGCAGCTTCCACTGTGTGTCTGTCTTGAACGCGCGCCGCTAACACACACACACATTTCAGTTGAAATTTGCAAAAAAGCAAAAATATTTTTTATAAAAATTTTGAACACGTAGAAAAATGGCAAAATAGCAACGTAACGTGCGGAATTAACAAAAAGTAGGAAATAACTGCAAAAAAGCAGGCGAACGAACTTTAAAAGAAACTTAAAAATATGTATGCTTCATTTTAGCGCGCGGCTGTGTATTGCTTTGCTTTGTAGCGCAAATAGTTGTTTGGTTCGCGGATTCGGCGAATCTGCTTTTCCATTTCTGTGCTTCTCACCGTGCGCTTGGCTTGTTTGTGCTGACGCGCGCCTCTTTGCCTCCGCCTTAGCGTGTGTTGTTGTTGTTTACACGCTGCTATTTGCATGCACAAATCTACTGGTAACAGACAGCGGGTACACTTTGCTGCAAGACATGTCTTTTTTTCTAGCTTCTGGCAGCCTTCACCAATGCTGTGTGCTCTACTGCGAACTTTCTTTTTTACTTTGCTACTTTTCGCATATTTATGGAAACTCATTTCTCTTATATTCTTTTGAGGCAAGTAACCTGCGTCTGTAGTTTTTTTCGCATCATTTGCATGCAGTTTGATGATGACAGATTTTATAACAAATACATTTACATACATAAAATCACAGATAAAAGGTGTTATCTTGTAAGACAAATTTTTTACAGAAAAGCAGCTTTGTGAGATCTTCAAAAATATATTGACTTGAGCGTTCGGGGTCAGTAATGTGTTTTAAAGCCAGTTGTCAAGAATTCTCAACTCAATTCAACTCAAATCAACTCAACTCAACTCAACTCAACTCAACTCAACTCAACTCAACTCAACTCAACTCAACTCAACTCAAGTCAACTCAACTCAACTCAACTCAGCTCAACTCAACTCAACTCAACTCAACTCAACTCAGCTCAACTCAACTCAACTCAACTCAACTCAACACAACTCAATTTTACTCAACTAAATTCAAACAAAACGCCGAGAAAATTTAATCAAAATATATATTTTTCAACTCAACTAAACTCTACTCATCTCAATTCAACTGAACGCAAATAAAAACGTCGAGAAATTTGTACCAAATTTTTTTTATTTTTTTGTAAAAACGTCTGCTGGCAAGGCACACTAAATACATACTTATAGTTGGAACAATAAAAAATTCTTTTTTTATATGGAAAAAAATATTATTGAAACTATTTCGTTTTTTGCTCGATAAAATCCATGTAACCCCTTAATTTATTCGGCGGAGCTTTTTGATCTCTAATGCATAGTAACGCACGAACGAATAGTATATTCAGGTCTTAAACCTTAACTTCAAAGTATCAAATACCAGTTTAGTATCTGCCCATTTCTTAATATTTACAGTTATTTATATTAGACAGAAGGATGGAAAGTCTTTGCCGGTCAGTGTTCGACTCATTTCTTACCCTGTACCACACTAAAGAACCTCATTGGTGATTTAAGGTTTAGATTTAAAGGTATATCTCGTACATAACGCTCAAATTTTGCTATCTTGAGTTTTATTAAGCTTTCCGATTGTAATTCTTACCCTCCAAAGCATCGCCTTCTAGTGTCTTCTTAATATCAAACTTTCACTATCATTTTCGCAAAAGCTTTATAGTTTGGTTTCACAAGTATAGTCTTTACAACTTCCAATAAAAAATTTAGTAATCTTTCGAATATTGAGATTTATAGTGGCGAGTCCAATATGGAGCAAGAATAGAGTGGATCAGGTCAGCTAACGACTTATTAGGTTTTCTGTTCCAATATCTGCTTTACAAAGTGCGCTCATCTTCAACAATAATCCATTCAGCAACTCAAGCTTTTACTGTGCCTTATGTGATAATTTTGACCAAAACCTATTCTAAGCTTATCAGATTTTCAAGAGATTTTCAATCGCAACGGAAGGAGTTAAGCTTAAAGCCACGCCACTCCTGTTCGATTATTCTCAAAGTCAAAGAGCGATACAGTCATATGGTCATATTATCAACGCATTGGCAAATTATATGCGTGTCTATTCCTATATAAGTAGGCTTGTATGTATGGATATAAATAGCTGTCATGCCCTCACGCCATTGTTGTTAATGCCAGGTAAATGTCCAATTATCGGCGCTGTCAAGTGGAAATGCTTTCAATTAGCATACGCCATTGTTGTACTTGAAGTTGTAGTTGTAATTGTAGTTATAGTTATAGTTGTAGTTATAGTTATAGTTGTGGTTGTAATTGTAGTTGTAGTTGTAATTGTATTTGTAGCTGTAGTTAAAATGATGAGCGAATTTGACGAACTTGACAAAGTGAGCATTGATTTGACTTGAATGACAATGTGAATGCTTGACGACGATTTCGAGATTGACATTAGACAAACATGAGTTGGGCTCTCATAATCCGCAGGTTACTGAGGCAAACAGAATTCGCTCAAGGATAAGGGATTGAGATTTATTGAGTTGTAATTTCGTTTCATTCCCATTCTAAAAAAGATGAACTAGCTCAAGGCACTTGGAAGGATTGTTGAAGTTTCAAAGAAATCGTTTATTTCGATTTTTGTCCGAAAATACCGAGATTATTTCCATTTCAAGTCCATGAATTACCCACTTTACCGCTAACATTGTTTTGGGTCTGCAAAGATTATGGAAATTTGACAAAGACATGTCAGTGGTCACTTCACGGTGTGCTGAGTTTATGAGTGGTAAATTTTTTCTTTATCACTGAAATTCAATTTAGAAACTTACTTTCACTAACTGGTAACTTTGAGCTAAGAAGCAAACAGCAATAAAACCCATAAACAAACCAAAATATAAAAACCAGGCAGCTCTGCTCATCAAATACAACCGAAGTTCAGCATTTTGCAATGACAATAATATGACACACAGAAAGCCAACGTTGAATCAACGCTATGAGCATAACCCTTCACTCAACTACAGTGAAATTGTTACCCCTGCTTCAGCAACCAACCCGAACAGCCTCAAAATATATTAAACATATTTGTAGAAAGCTAAGCATATAACTATTTATTAGTAAGTTCTTGAGATTCCTGTGTCCACATTCCAGCAATATTTACTAAACTAAATATGGTCATTAAACACAGTAATGGACATGTATTATCTTTGAGCATTATCCCTGAAGGTATTTGTCATTGAAACAAAGTCAAAGAGAAATCAAAGTGGCACAAACAAACATACGGACACATGGAATGTCATAAATGCTTTCAAATGACTATTTGGACAATGCTTCAATTTACTATTAACTGCTGAGTGTTGAGGAAAATATTTTAATAACATGCTGGGTTTACAGTTAAAGGAATATGTCAATACTTAGGAGGGTGGTTTGTCAATTGTGTGGCTTTTAGAATATACTTAATAGCCTTTTAGAAGTAAATCGGTTGTGTTTTTTGAAGTTTTGACTTTTCAGAGTTAAAAAATTAATAGAGAGCGAGTTTTTAGGACATTAGGAGATATGAAATACTAAAAGAGAGAGCTTTGTAAAATATAGTTTTCACTCGGTTATCGACTGTGAGTTTCTAAAATTCAAAAGCAGTGTATTTCAAAGCTCCAATTTACATTTGCTGATGTTCATTTCGTACATTGAAGGTAACCGTCTTATTTTGGGCATACCTACTAAACGAATCCGTCACTTAATGGGTATTTTAGTCTGGAAATATAATGAAATAGATCTTTTTTTTCAAAATTTAACTATTTAGGACAATATCTGCAAAACAATTTTTCCACAAGCAAATTTTTTTCGGATATAGGTATAGGCTCTCCAGGCATTCAAACTGTTCGACCGGAACGTTTTTCCCGAAACTGTTTTGTTTTTATATATTTCTCAGATTACACTGGACCAATTTTTCTAAGACTTTTGGAGAGTTTCTCAAGTTTTTCGTAGTTTCTAGATATTGCAATATTATTTTAGATTAATAATTTTTTTATGTCGTACTTAACTAGTATATCATGACACAACGTAACATAACATAACCCAAGGTATGGTTAATAATACTAAAATAATGTTAAGCTGGCTTAACTTAACGTAACATAGCATAAAGTACCAAATGTTAATGCAAAAATCAATGAAAACACGAAAAATACAACAACAACTTAACTTAACGTAACCTAACGTAACATAACTTAACTTAACGTAATATAACTTAACTTAACGTAACTTAGAATCATATAATATTATAAGGGAAATATTATTACAACTCTAACAAGGAATATAGAACGACATTATACAACATAAGGTAACTTAACATAGCGTAATATGACGTAAAGTAACACAACTTAACGCAACTTAATATAAAGAAACTTAAAATCACATAATGTAAATTGTAACCTAACGTAACACAGCGTAACATAACGTAAAGTAACATAACTTAACTTAACATAATAAATATTAAATTAAAAATATATAATATGTTAATGAAAAACATTACTACAAGGGTAACAAGGATTATAAAAGAACCTACCATAACTTAACGTGACTTAATATAACGCAACTTAAAATCATATAATGTATAAATGGAAAAATGATGACAACTGTAACAAAAGTTATAAGAAAGAACATTACACAACTTAACATAGCGCAACATAATCTAACAGAACTGTGTTACGTTACGTAACGTAACGTAATTTAAAATCATACAATATATAAATAAAATAACTTAATATAACGTAACGTAACGTAACTTAACTTAACATAACGTAACTTAAAATAATATATTACTTGAAAATTTACTACAACTACGACAAGCTTAATAAAACAACAAAATTAAACTGAACGTAACGTAATCTGACCTTTCTTGACATAATCTAACAATAAATATTAATTGTGTTAACTTCTTTTATAAACTTGAAAAGTAAATGCAACAAAAAAAATATGCCAGTTTATTTTACCAAGTTTTCTTACATTGTGAATTGAGAAGTGCACAGTAAGTATGGTATGTGTCTTTAGCATTACGTAACAAGTGCAAGTGATTTACACCAAATGCCACACGCTGCAAATCTTAGCTGGAGAGGAGACACTTTCGCTCAACGGATGCTTAACTGCCACTTTATTGCCATGAGAAATGCAAATAAAAGTTGGGCAACGGAACAAGCAAAGAAAGGCGATGGCTGGAAAAGTTTGTTTTTCAGTGAAGAAAAGTAGAAGTTTGTGAAGACATATATATTAGGGTGGGTCAAAAAAGAAGAATACATTTTTTTGATTGGAGGCTGAATTTTTACTGAAAAGTAGGCTCTCAGCTGTAAATTTCCTTAATAGAGAACCGCATGGCTCAGGACCTTCACATTACTGAGAGCTCACACTTGGAGAGCCTTCTTTTAAAAGCATCTAAGAACCTATTTTCTAGAATACCAAGCGAACCCACTCTAATATATGTCACATCATAAATATATATTTATACACTCGCATTAAATATATATACATGCATATACACATCCAAATGTACCAAGTGCACAACACAACTGTACTTTTGACTTTTAATTTATTTTCCATTAACAACAAATGGAATTAAGAACTTTTCGCTTGTTGCGAAATTTTCAAGGATGTAACGGCGCGCAGACAAGCGCAAAGAATGTTGCAAACAACGCATTCTTCTAGCTGCGCCGTAAAAAGCGCTGCGAATGCTAAGTGCCCCGCCAGAGAAAAGGGGAAAGGAGGGCGCTAGCTAAGACAATGCTGCAAAAGTACATAAAAAAGTACAAGTACAACAAAAACAAAAGCGAAAAGTAAGTGAGAAATGCGAAAGAAAAATGCTCGAAAGTTTGCATTTATACACTAGCGCACACAAACACAGCCACACCAACGCACACAGGGTTAAGTGCATGCTTTGGCGCAATGAAAGTTGTTCGTGAAATTTCGTCACTTGCAAATGAAGAAAAAACTAAGACGCAGTTACTCCGTTTGTACGTACGTATGTGTGTATGTATGTGTGTATGTAAGAAGAATGAAAATAAAAAGGTGAATGACAATGGCAGGGTGTGGAAGAAATTGAGACGTCTAGAAAGTGAAAGAACCCATTCATTGCAGCACAACCACCGGCAGCTCATTGGCAGTCGCGCCGCGCCGCGCCGCACTGCTCAGCAAAGCAGCTGGCTGCACCGCTCTAAGCTGAGATAACTTTCAGCGCTTTGTCATTGATGTTGTTGTTGCTGTCTTTGACGGCCACAATCGCTGCTCGCTGCTCGTGCTGTTGGCTGCACACCAGTCCATAATGCGCACTGTTCACTTTTATTTTCCGTAATTGTTACAACTGTTCTCGTTATGTGATTTTCAACTCTTTTCTCGCTTTGTTGTTGTTGCTTGTTCTAGCTGTTAAACAAATTTGTCCTTGCCACTTGGCGTCATGGTTGGCAACACCAACTGCGGTGGCAAGCGCGTGCTGAGTACTCACTGATGAACTGGTGAATTGACGATGGCCGAAACGTGACACTTTCATTCGTGGTGGCTAGCTCGGTAAGTATGCTTGTATGTACATACATATATATGTGTAGTACATATGTATGTATGCGTGAACTTTTAAGTAACAAGATTTATGCGTTTTCCATTGAGAATTCTTTTAATTTTTATGCTTTTCTTTCAACTTGTCTTCTTGTCTTTTTCAAGTCTTCATTAAGTAAGCGAAGGAGTTAAGAAATGTTCCTATAATATAGTAGATTGACTAAGTAGTTTAAGTTTAGATTTGCAGTCATTGCAGAATTTTGCGTGTACATGTAGATATTAATTTGCAGAGTAAGGAATTGAGAAATTTATAAAGTGCAATAAATGGTAAAACGTAACGTACCATAACTTAACATGACTTAGCATAATATAACGTAACATAGCAATACTTAACTTAACTTGACTTGACTTAACTTAATTTGACTTATGTAACTTAACTAAACTTAACTTAGCTTAACCTAACTTAATTTAACTTAACTTAACATAACATAACACAACTTAACTTAACTTAACTTAACATAACTTAACTTAACTTAATTTGACTTAACTTAACTTGACTTAACTTAACTTTACGTAACTTAACTTAACTTAACTTAACATAACTTAACTTAACTTAACTTAACATAATTTATCTTAACATACCATAACTTAACATAGCGTAACATTACAATATTTAACTTAATTATTAATTTACTTAGCATAACTTAACTTAACTTAACAGTGGAGACCTTCCTCGGTAGCGATCAGGCATGGCTGTCAATGATCTTCTGAAAAAGCCGGAGGAAGTCGACTGCCGGGTGATTGTCTACTAGAACGGTCACCTTAGCATCGTAAGAAACTGGGTTGTTGAAAACGGCCTCTTCATAAATCCCACCAAGCCCGAACGGGTTTTATTGACTAGGAAATATAAAATACCGGAATCGCATTTACCATCAATGGGAAGAACTCGTCTTCGGCCTGCTGACATATGTAGCTCTCGTGGAAATCTAACATCGACGAAAGAACGGAATTACTCAATGCTTTGCTCCATATAGCAACGGTGGACATAGACGCGAAGTCACGAAAGCTGCCTTCTGACTCAGAGAATGTAGGCCTTTAGTTCGCTGTGAGAAAGGCCACTCTGGAATCCTCACAAACTCTGATTTCATTTCAAAATACTTGGCTTACAAGGTCGTGGAGCCACGGCTTTCGCTTATTTGCTCGCATACCTTCGAAGGAAGCATGAAAGGGAAGTACACGCTGGAGGAGTGGCTTTTAATTGATAGATCAAAACTTGTAGAAGAATTGATGGAGGAATACACCGTCGAAAACTTTCTATCAGTTCCAATTTTAAGTTTCCTCACCACCACAACGTCTTCCAAGAGGAGAGGGCTGCCATAAAAGTAGAAGTAGATCTACAACTCCAGAGCGCAGCATCCTTCAAAGTGGTGACTATACACACCGATAATAGGACAGCGATATTGGCTTTGAATTCCGTGACTGTGTGCTCACGACTTGTAAAAGGATGTCCTTATCTCTAGTATGGAGTTATTTTATGATTAGATTGGTTTGTGTGTCTGGCCACAGCGGTATCACAGCAAACCATTAGGCTGATGAGCTTGCTAGGACAGGTACTTCAATCCCAATAACTGTGGAATGGAAACGAATAGGAGCGCCGTTGGCTTCTTATGGTTTACTTATGGGCCTCATCCCAGCTCAGCAAGTCTTGATAAACTACCAGAGTGGAAGAAGTTGGAAGAGGTCTAGCGAGCTCTTCGCTCTCAGCAAAGTCCAAGGTAGTTGCAGGAGCTGGAACAGGATCACGTTTTATGCAGTAAAATTGAACATCTCAACTGATGCCAGCTGTATTAGTTGTGAAGAGGAATATGAGAAAGAATCATCTCAAAACTTCTTCCTCGAATGTAACGCTTTTGCCAGATTAATGCAAAAAAACCTAGAGTGTGATACTTTTGGCTGAATGAAAATTTCCGACGTCTTTCAATTTCGCAAAAAGTACTCTCAACGATTGAGCACTCATGAAAATAGAGAGCTAAGAGTGACGACTCCACAAAGTCAGCTAATTCTATGATGAATACAAAGCCGCACAAGTGAAACATATTCGCTGCTTCTTGTGTTATTAGCTGGAAATTCAAATGAAAAGCTAAATGCAAATCTAAAAATTGAGATTTTTAAACTTGTTTACAGTTACTAAATTAACTTTGGACAAACATTCACGCAGGCTAAGCGGAAATAAATAAATCGCTGACCAAAATAGAAAGCAGCAGCGCTTTAGAAATTTACCAGGAAACTGCTTTCGGAGGCATTGGAGCGCATTAAACGCCCTAAAGTAGCCAATGAATGAATTGGCATTGGTCGGCTTACGAAGATGTCAATGTTTTCAGCTGGCGGCAACACTGCACTTCCAAACTTCAACGCGCTTACTTCACGTCTACGCTCCCCTAAGCAGTCTTTATGACTTCAAAATAATTTTATATTTTGCTTTTCGTTTTGCTTTGTGGTCTGTCATACGCTTTAATGCTGCTTCCGGTCGCCTATTTATCAATTATGCTTAGCATTTGCTTAACACTGTTAGTAGCTGTCCGCCAGCTGCTGCCGCACAGCTGTCGGCCATTTACCAATAAAGCGCCTCTTTGCATTGACCTTCTTTGCAGGAGGCGTAGGCGGCGGTTCATTGCCGCCTCTACATCACTCAAACTGTCAGTCAGGCGGTAGCATCAACTGGCATTAGCCTGCTTCGCCGTTGCAGCTGTGTAAATGTAAAGTAAATGTGGATCCATCCCATACTTTACTTCGTTTGTAGCTGTGTATTGCTGTTAGCACACGCTCCAACGCTTACAAATGCTCTAAACTTTTCATGTTTTCTTTCTCTTTCGATGCTTGTCCTTAATTTTGTACAATCCTGTTTTAGCCGAGCGCCTCCTTCGGCCATATGCTTGCTTTATTGACCAAGTTGTTGTTTGTATACTCAATTTTCCCATAGCTTTCAGCGCAAGTGGAGCATAGCTAAACGTGGAAGTGTCTGCTCGTGAATGGGATGCTTGGCTGGGAAATGTTTTACAACGGCCTGCGGGCTAGCGAGCTTTAAGTGCGTTATTTAAAACTTTTTTATTTCGTTTTTTGTGGTTTTGCTTTAAAACTTTTACACCCAAATACATATGTACCGTTATAAATATGAAAGTTTCGTATAAATAGCTTAACTCTCCATAAAATACAGTGAATATAAGTTCTCAAAAACACCAAAAAATTTCGTGGATAAATTAAAATAGAGACAATGATCTCTATGAATCTGCACTGACTGTGTTTGAGGTTAAGAGGTCGATCATAACAGGGATCGCACTTGGAAAGCTTAGAACGCCGGTCCGTTGTGGTACTTAGATCATAAGACCCTTACAACTCGACAATTACAAAATTGTTGAGATGGCTTATGTCGGTTTCGGCTATGTGTTTGTTGTTCTTTTGTTGTGCGGCAGAAAATATTCCTGAAGTAATATCGAGACATGATGCCGAGTTAATAGGCCTTGGCCGGTTAATATCGAGGTCTGTTCCAGTTACTTTGGATCGTACACTGGTATATTTCAACCTCAGTCTTCCAAAGGCTGGACAATGGAGAATAACATGACTGGATGTTTACACCTCACAATCTTCCATACCACTTTGACAACTAGTGTCCGATAATATTTTTAGCCTCACCGCATGAATGCCTTTTGGGTAGTGTCCAAAATGATTTCGTGCTCGCACAGCAGCTAATCCTCCACCAGCGCCATTCAAGCGAACACGAGGTTCATTAGTCAAATGCTAGAACACAAGACGCAAACGTAAATCCAACTCGAGCCCATTCCGATGTGAACGGAGCAAGGATGCTCAGGCTGGCTCATCGGTTTTGCAGTTGTCAACAATACCGCTATGTAGCTTCATGCTTTATCTAGTGATGAGAGACTCTTCTTGGTCATCTCAGTGTATACCGACGGGTCCTAAATGGACTGCGGAGTAGGCACGGCAGTATATTCCGATGATCTGGACATTTTTCTCTCTATCCGTCTAACGAACTTGGCTATCATCTGCCAAGCCGAATTACTGGGCATAGAGAATAACTCGACAGGATAAATTCAGCAGCAGAATACACGGATAGTCAGGCAGCTCTCCTGGCCTTGTCGTCGTCCACAACTAATTCCAGAATAGTCCTTAACTGCAAGAAAGCACTGAGCTTACTAAAAGACAAAATCCACGTAAACTTGATATGGGTTTTCGGCCACAGAAACATTTTCGGTAAGGAAAAGCAGACGAGTTGGCAAAGGCAGGTTCTTTACTAAACGGAGAGACCGCTGGATCGATCAGGAGAGAGCTCAATAAACAACTTCAACTAGAATAGTATACACAGCCTAACTGCTAACATAACTGGCACTGGCCATTTGGAGGATGGATATGCCCTACAACAACATCTGCCGAAGCTACGAAATAGTAGGAAATAAGGAAACCATTTTCAACTTTCTCTGTGAATGCTCAGTCTTTTCGCAAATCCGAGAACACTTGGAATCCATCAAGCACCCAACCTTGAATGGATGTCTCAAAAATCATATCGGACATTAGTAGCGTCAACGAAATGATAAAATGGTTTCAAAGTGAAGATGAAACCTGAAGGCAATAATTAAAAGGTCTACGACTATTGCATCAAAATAGCACAGCTAGCACCAATTGAGCCCGAAAGGCAACAGCACTGCACTCCTACCTACCTAGCCGCCTCCCTGACTAGCTTTGAGCCTACAGTTAGCTTTTTCCTTTCCTCCATTGGCTTCATGGCGATGTCAAGTATGCGTTGTTAGGACCGTTGGTCACTTGGTTTAATGAAATGTCAGTTTCATGCATTTTAGGTCTGGATCTTCCTTTTAAACCGGCTGATACCTTATTAAACTACACAATATGTTCATACTGGGAGTTATCCTCAGATAGCCCCAATAGTTTTTGGGATACATTTATCCATATCTATACATCTTACCGCACACTTTACAGTACAAAAAACAACAACAACCGTTATGTATTGTAATGTTCGCTGTCTAACATGTCTCGATAATAAAATAAATTATTTTTATAACAAGATATTTCTCCACAATTTTGAAATGCCAATAGTCATCAATACTAACAAGCACAAGCTATCAAATTCTTGGCTATTGTTATAAATATATATAAGTATGTGTGTGTTAGCATAAATTTTTATTTGCCTTGACCATTTTCGACATTCATGCATTGTTGCTGCTGCAGCTTCGAAGCTTCGAATAACAACTCTCTCGTGTGTTATCTGGTCATACATTTTGGTAATTTGTTTAAACAAAAGTCATACAAATTGCCGAAAATTCAATAATTGTGTCACCGGGTTACATGGAAAGCATTTGTTATGTGCGCTCACATGCAACACAGGTCATTGGAAGAATGCAGCAGTCTATTACTACTTTAATTATTGCCATAAAATTTTATAACTATTGTTGTAGTGGAATTAGGTCACAGAATGCTTGTGCAACATTTGTCAACAAATGGTGTCAAAAATTAAGCGAGAGTTGTTCAAATTGTGCGTGGAGCAGAAATTATTTAATATTCATACTTATAGAAGTTACTAGAATGCCTAACAACTGAAGTTGTGGCAGATATTAGCTTTTGGGAATGTCTTACCTATTCGCAGATTTATATCAATACTTTTTACTGATCCTTAGAGAAATGTCTACCTGCAGCAAATGTTTGTTTAGGATTTCTTCAAGTTGGGTCGAAATGTTTTCTGAAAGCAAGATTGGAGATTCCAAGTGTAGTCAGATCCTTTTCCACCTAGTCTTCCTCACTCTTCCCCAGCTTCCTTCAGCGGCTACTGCGTCGAATACTCTCAGAGCTGGAATGTTTTCATCCATTTGGACGACATGACCTAGCCAGCATAGCCGATGTCTCTTAATTCGCTGAACTATGTCAATGTCGTCGTATAATACGCCAAGGCCACAAATCTTCCATAGAACCTTTCTCTCAAAAACTTGGAACGCCCACTCATTAGTTGTCTTCGTTCATACCTCTGCATCATATAGCATGACGGGGTTGATGAGGGACTTGTAGATTTTAGTCTTTGTTCGCCGAGAGAGAACTTTACTTCTCAGTTGCCTTTTCAGTCCGAATTTTGGGATGGGTTTCTAGGTTGACGTTGTTGTTGGTGTTAATGCTGATTCCAAGACAGATGAAATTGTCTGCGACTTCGAAGATACGACTGCCAAAAGTATCATAGGAGCCAAGTCACGAGTGCAACGACTGTTTCTTTGATGACAGAAGGTATTTCGACTTGTCCTCATTCACTACCAGAACCATTTGCTTCATTTTACTAACCGTTCTGCAAAAAGCAGACCTAACGACGCGGTTGTTATGGTTATACGCTTTTTAGAAGATTATACCTTCTCTACTCACTTTCCACAGCTCGAATTGTTTTCACGATAGATAACCGCCTTATCTAAAACCTCGTTTAGTATCGAACGGCTCAGAGAGGTCTCTTTCGATCCTGACGGACCTTTTGGTACTGGTCAACGTCAGCTTACGCAGCTTTATTCGTTTCGCGGGGATACCCAATTCAGGAACGTCCGCTCTATCTCCACCGATTGGGGAATCGTGTTCACCATCTCTTGGTGTAATGTTTTCACTGCCATTCAGCAGGCTGGAGAAATGTTCCCTCCATGATTTTAGTATGCTCTGGGCACCGGTTACTAATACCCCTCCTTGAGTTCTTCAAGAGTATGCTCCGGTCTTGAAACCTTCTGTTAGTTGCCGCGAATTTTCCTGCGCTACCCCTGTCGGCTAGCTTGTCTTCAATTTTTTATATAACGATCTGAAATTGTGCTCACGTGATTTCCTCTGAAGATGCCGCTCATTTGTCGGAATCGTCGATATCGGACCAATATATCATAAGGCATTCATACGAACTGAACGATCGAATCAAGTTCTTCTATGGAAAATTTTTTTATTTGAAGAGATTTCTTCACGAAATTTGCCATGGGTTATTGTAAGAAGTCATGAGGTCATATTCGAAGAAATTGCTCAGATCGGATCACTATAGCATACAGCCGCCTTACAAATTGGTCGATGAAAATCAGGTTCTTGTAAGGAATCTTTTGTATTTGTGAAAGGTATTATAGCTTCGGTACTAGTTAAATTTTTAGCTTTACCAAATTTTAAAATTTTCAGTGAATTAACTACATGAGAGACCTTTTTAAAAACGCTTTTATTGTTTTTCCTACTTTTTTTCTCTTATTCTGCTCTCTCTATTATGCTTTGCTGCGGTTATGTTAAAAAATCGTACTTTCGAATTCGCGCGAATTAGCTTCCAATTAGTTAGTCCAATAACCCGAAAAAACAATAAAAAATTTACAGAAATAATATTGATAATAACGGTATGAGAGACGACAAAAAATTGTTGTACTATTGTCATTGTAATATTATAACTTTTGCAACGGTAGTTGCAGCGTGTTTTCTGGCTGCAACATGCATTTGTACTTTCAAGTATTATACAGGGTTCCCCTATAGGTGTATTGACGGGAAAGAAGAAATTTGCTATATTTTGAAATTTTGGTATACAAATTGGAAGAATGCCATGCAAGCCACCAATGAAATTTGTGAAGTTTATGGAGACGATGCTGTATCAGTACGTATAGCACAACAATGATTCGGTCGCTTCCGTTCTGGAGATTTCGATGTGAAAGATGCACCTCGCTTTGGTCGACCTATCGTTGAAAAAGTCGCTGAAATTATGATTGATTGACCAGGACCGTTACATTAGCAGCGATGATAACGTAAAGAACTTAACCTTCATTATCAAATGTTTTTGAACCATTTAAAAAAAGCTGGCTACAAAAAGAAGCTCGATGTTTGGGTAACTGAGTACCACATGAATTGTCTGTGATAAACTTAATGAACCGATTTACATCTAGGGTTTTTCGCTGAAACGAAGTGAAACCGAACCATTTCTGAAGCGAATAGTCACAAGAGACGAAGGCAAATACGACAACAAAGTACGAAACAAATCATGGTCCAAGCGTGGTAAGCTCAACAAATGGTCGTAAAGCCAGGATTGACACACGAGAGGTGCTGAGTGTTTGGTGGGATTGGAAGGTAATCATCGACTGTGAGCTGCTCCAGCCTGGTCGAAAAATTGATTCTATATTTTACTGTCAGCAATTGATGAGACTGAAGCAATCAATCGAAAAAAATGGCCGGAACAGATCAACAGAAAGGGCTTCGTCTTCCATCGGGACAACGCTAGACCACACACATCTTTTATGACTCGGCCAAAACTGGGAGAGCTGGACTGGGAAGTTTTGATGCATCCATCATACATCCCTGACCTTGCACCATCGGACTATCATTTGTCTCGGTCAATGCACAACTGGACTGATAATGGAGTAACGTTGGTTTCAAGAACAGCCTGTGAAAATTACTCGTCGCAGTTTTTCGCCGAGAAACCATAAAATTTTTACCCTGATGAACTAATGGCTCTAGCGAAAACATGGCAAAAAGTGGTCGACCAAAATGGTGCATATTTGATTCATTAAAGTGCGTTATAAATACAAAAAAATATGTTGAAGTTTGATCAGAAATGCGAAAAGACTTTTTCAACTACCCAATATTAAGGTCCCTTTAGCGCCAGATCGATTCGAAAAGTAGCAGCTGGTTTGGCAATTACTCTCAGGGTATTGGTATTCTGTAAGCTATGCCTTTTTCTTCACTGGGCGGAGCTGTTAGGCAAAATTTCTTGTATAGAAAAAAGGAAATATATCTAAGCTTAAATATAACAGATTTATTGGCGTCCCTATTGAAACACCTTTTACATGCACAAAACACACAAATTTCGACGCATGAAAAATGCAAATAAAAATTTATGGCATTTGACACAGATGCGCTCGTTGTCCGCAATACATACATATATACAAATATGTATATAAAGTATATATCAATGTATGTACATACATATATACATACATATGTACATATATAAGTAACTGTTTTTATTGGTGTCACACAAATTCAGTTGGCGGTGTCACTTCACATAAAATTTCCATGGATGAGTTTAAAAAGTATTGTTTTTGCTGTGAAGCTTAGTTTCTACGGGCTTATGTATATATAGTATATATATATATATATATTCATTCATGTATGTATAAGTATATGTGGCATATATGATTGTATCTTTTTCGGCTATCACTTTTAGTTGTAGTTTTGCTATTTTGTGCTGCAATTTAGTTACTTTTATTTTGCAACATGTCCGTATATACTTATGTATGTCTGTTCCGCTTTCCGACACTGCACGTTCTTGTCCAGCGACATTTGTCAGCGAACATCAATGACTATGGTTTTTAAATTTTACTGTTATTTTTTAGTCATTGGAATTTTTTAAGCAATTGCGCACATGTGTGTGTGTGTGTGTGTGTCTGGCAATAAAGCGTTGAAAAATTATACTCGACTATGGGAAAAGTATATTGTTTATATGCGGCATGCTGCTAAATAAAACAGTGCACAGTGGGTAGATTCTGACGCGTTTGATGTAGAAATTGAATATTCGCGTTAAATTTTTTTGCGAATTTTAATTAAAAAAAGAAAAAATATTATATTTACTTCCATGAAGCTATAACACGTCTCACAAATACAAAATATTGGTACAAGAACTTTATTCCGACGGTTCAGTTTGTATGGCAGCTATATGCTATAGTGCTCCGATCTAAACAATTTATTCTGAGATTGCAGAATCGGCTTAGGCAATCGTCTGTGTGAAATTAGGTGAAGCTACCTTCACGCATAAAAAAGTTCTCCATACAAGAACCCGATCCAAATCGATTAGTTTGTATGGCAGCTATATGCTATAGTTGTCCGATCGGAATAATTTCTTCAAAGATTATAACATTTCTTTGAACAATAATCCATGCGAAATTCCATGAAGATATCTCGTCAAATTAAAAAGTTTTCTATACAAGCCCTCGATTCCGATCGTTCAGTTTGTATGGCAGCTACATGATATAGTGATCGGATCTGAACTATTTTTGGCTTGATTACGTTAATAGCTAAGGCAATAACTCATACCAAATTTCGTGATGATATCTCCTTAAATGAAATAGTTTTCCATACAAGCACTTGATTCCGATCGTTCAGTTTGTATGGCAACTAGATGCTATAGTGGCTCGATATCGGCGGTTTCGATAAATGAGCAATTTCTTGAAGAGAAAAGTAGGTGTATTAAATTACAGATCAATATCTCGAAAACTAGCTCGCGTAAGTAGAGACAGACAGACATACATACAAACTGGCTGACAGGGCCAAATCGACTTAAAATGCAAATAACTGGCAAATAAAATTTTAATCCACTATTTTTGACACTATTGTTGCAACACTTGCTTCTTTTTTAAACAAAAAATTTTGCAACATTTTAGCCCAACCGCAGCCCACTGTGCATTCTCTCTTTTCCCTTGCTTACGCTCATCTATTTGATAACACACATTTTAATAATAAAGACACATCAGTTGCGGAGTACTGTGTATTTACCTAGCAATAATAGCAAAAAAGAATGGCATATAAAAACGGTGAAAATTATTTTTGACATGCTGCCAAATTGTCACTCGACTCGTCTAAGCGTTTGCACAGTGAGTCGGATAAACATGACATGTGCACACAGACAAATGCGCGCATAACTAAAGCTTGGCGCACACATTCCCCGATATCTTGTGCTTTTTTATTGCCGAGATTCGAGTTTTTATGCACTGCCTCACATTTATACACATGTGTGTGTGTGCTTGTGTGCGTCGTTTTTCGGGGTTTTGCTCTCATAAAAATTGCATAACGCAATTTTCTACGCTACAATTGGAATTCACCGTTAGTCATAAATTTTTTAGCTCTCATATCATCTGCTGACCAACTCGGCTAAATAAAAATCACTGCTGCAGTGGCTCTTCGGCCACTTGGCCATAAACAAAGTAAATGCAAAGCGTCTAAAGCAATGAAGCCTGTAAGAAAAATAGCAGACGGTTGACAAGGCCAAAGAGATATAGGAACAAACGAAATGATATGATTGAATGTGAGGTTAAGATAGGGGTGAAGCGCATCTAAATAAAGTGAGATCGAACCACAACACTGTTCATCGCAACTTTTCTAAACTTTCCCAAACTTCAGTCAAATCCTGGAGCGGGTCCTTGACAGAGAGATCGACACTTTTCATTTAAAAGCCGCTTTCGACAGCACTGGAATCTGCTTATTCGACCATGTTTAAATTAGATATCCCAGCGAATCTCATATGGTTATGCAGACTGACGTTGAACTCAACCATCCGACTCGTCAACCATCAGCACAGTCAAAATCGGCAGGCGTCTTCTTTAATATAATGCCGCAAGTTTAAACCGCGTCTACTCTAGAAGCACTACGCTATCGGGGTACGCAGCTGCTTTTGACATAGTAGGCCTTAGCAAAGAAGAAGTCCAGCCTAGAAACAAAAGCGAATGAGGCTGATCTTGTAATAAGTGAGGACAAGACAAAGTACCTGGAGGCACACTCAAAAATTCTTCGCCAGATCTTCGGAGTCGTCTGCTTGAGGACGAAATCACGAACTGTACGAAATCAATGGCAACGGATATGGTTAAGCGCATAAAGACACAATGATACACATGGAAGACGTATGCTCCCGCGAGAGGTCAGCTTTGGGATCGGTAGACAATTGGGAAGCAGATTCCAGTTTGAACATGCGAATGAATCGTTCATCGCAAGATCTTTGGAGTCGTCCGCGTGGGCGATGAATATAGAAAAAGATGGATCCCAGAATTGTGCAATGAGCCAAGAGAAAGAGGCAACTTGTGAAGATTTGTACTCTCTGCCCAGATCGACCAACGTCTGTAGTAATAAAGTAGAAGAAGGCTTCAATTCAAAATTGGAGTACACTTTTTCTAACTCCCCGGTACTAAGCTCTCGATTTAAAATTAGACTATACCTCTTCTAACCCCAAGATAGCGAATACGATGACCCTCTAGAGCAGACATTATACCAAAAGTTTTCTCGAGCATATAGCCCCAATATATTTAATAAAGTGGATTTCGACCTTCTTGCTTCATTCTATTTTGGGTGTTTATAGACCATTTTAAGGCTTTCATGTACGACGACATTGACATAGTTCAGCTAATTAAGAGACAGCGGCTGCGATGGCCAGATCATGTCGTGCATATGGAAGAAAATACTCCAGCTCTGAAAATACTCGACGCAGTACCCGCCGGGGAAAGCAGAAGAAGAGGAAGACCTCCATAGAAAGACCATATGGAGAAGGATCTGGCTTCGCTTGGAATCTCCAATTGGTGCCACCTTGCGAAAAGAAGAAACGACTGGCGCGCTCATGTTCTCAGATCACTTCCAATTGTTGCCTAACTCTTTAAGAACACTTTATTGTCGAAAATACACTCCTATGCAGAAATTACTCGACGAAGAATAAAGTAATGACCCTAAGATTCCAATATTCCTAATTTCTAAGTATAATATGTAATGTTTACAGATCAAAATTTGCACGTCATACATCGAACCACTATCGGCATTACAACCAACATTGCTGCAGCAGATGAACAGTAGCGGAAGCTTTGTTTTTCGAGCGCCAACCCACTCCATTAGAACAAAAGGAGCACTTAAGTGTAATGTTGAGATACCCTTAGCAATGTATATATAACATGCTCATACAGGAAGACAAGCAAGAAACAATGCAAACACCAAATAACAATGATGCAACAAATTCTGAAATACAATTAATACAGGGTGATTCATATGATTATTTATGATGCGAAAATTCAAAAAAGAGGAAAAGAGCAGATATTATATGTATATGGGTCAAATTTTATTACTTACTTGCCTTAAGTGCCTGAACGCCTAAAGATGATGATTTGCGAACTTCAAAAAGACGAATTAACTTCGCAGAGATGTTCGATAATGTGATACTGTTGGTTTGTTGAACTTAGACTCCATGTAGGAGAGAGAGAAAGCTATCAAGCCTACCGATAGCTTTCTCTCTAAATCCACTTTTTGAACTGCCTAGTTAGTCACTGATGCTTAAACTCTCTTAAATTGTGCCTAGGAGTGTTATAAGCCCCTCTGAAGTGATATCAAGTTTGCGCCTATTCTTCGGACTCAATATTTCAAGTAAGACCGACGCGGTCTTTTGAAATCTATTCCATCTCATCTCTCTCCCGCACTTTCAAACGGCAATCTATCAATATTAAATCGTAGAATTTCGTCACAATGTTTTCCGCGGCAGACGTTTTAGAGACACCCAGGCATGAACCGCATTGAAAATTGATAATGTTGAAAATCCTGACTTTGTTCTAGCGAGAAAGAAGCGTCTGGAATCAAGTGTTTATATGGTAACATTTTCATTTGATGGGAAATCTTCACGAAATTTAGAATTATGGATCAGATCCCTATATCATATAGCTGCCTTACAAACTAAACAATCAGAATCAAGTTCCTTCCTGTAGGAATCAAGGCAGTAACCTCGTATCGCATATCGGCCAGAAGTGTCTTGGAAACCAGGGCAGCAGTGGAAAATGATGCCAGAAGTAAGCAACTTCACTTCTATGGAGTGCCAGGCCACAAAAGCATCGAGAGCAATGAAATAGTGGACGAGATTGCTATGAATGGTGTACGACTATCATCCAAAAACGTGATAAACATTAGGAAACCCATGCATTTTCTATGCGACGACCTCGACAAAAGCATGCTAAGGAAAATCAAAACACAATGAAACGAGCTATCAGGGTACAAAACTGCAAAAACCAAATCAAAATCGGTAGATCGGAAGTACATAACATTCCTATTGGCACTCGATAGAAAAGACTGTAGGAGCATGATAGGAATACTAACTGGTCACTGCTGGTGGCGAACAACGCCCGCAATATGGGGCTGACAGATCGAGAATACTGTAGGAAATGCCTAGAGCAGGGCATTAGGAAAACAATGGAGCATTTCTTTTGCACTTGACCTGCATTGGCAAGGCTACGCAGTAAGCATCTGGGGTCCACACAGTATGATACACTGGAGGAGGTGTCGACAATGAGGCCGCAGAGTCTGGTTAAAGTCGCGTCAAGCGCAGACCTCCTAAATGGTGACTACTCCTCTTGGAATTAGCAAATGAACTCCGTCTGGTATCGCAAAGGACCAAACTGGTCTATGAGTAGTTTGTTATCCTACCAGATTAACCTAACCTAACGGAAGTTAATGTTTTTTTTTTTAGTTTTCTTTTTTCAGGATTCGTACCCACCCTGCCAAAAGAATTTTCACACTTTTTGCCATTTTATTCCCTACTAAAATATTTTATTCAATTTATATAAACCAATTAAATGAGAAGCTTCACCAAAGACATAGCAAATCACTAAATCACTACATATGTACATAAAATACCATAACAGCACATACAACAACAACATGTGTAGCGGCAAGCAAGCAGCCTCTTAAATTGCTAAGCTCTATGTTTTCCACTCGACTACACCAATTTTGTGAAAATTCCCAACGCAGGACGTAAATTTTGTGAACTTAGATACACCGCACACTCACACAAGCACTCACACACGTTGTGTGTGTTTAGCATTTGTATGCATTTAGAAGTCCAACAAAGTGTTAACACTCCACCTAAGTAGTTGGTATATTATTTACAAGTAGTGTTATAAGTATCTCATACATAAATCGTATGTTGTGGTTATGCCACAACACAGTGTGGCTGTCCATTCAAGCGTGCAACAATTGTGTGAAGTGCTGCCAACAAATATATATGTATGTACATATTTCGGTTCGGTATGCGCCAGTGAGTTCAGGCGTTTAATGGACACAGTACATTTGGTCATTGAGTTTATCTATTGCTGTCTACATAAATGCTCAGATATATGTATGTACATGGGTTTGAAAGCTTACCACTACTCACCCAGCTCTCTCTCTCTGTTACCTCACTCTGTTCCATATATCTAAGTCCTTCATGCTAGCGCGTTCAACCGCTCTTAGCTAATTATTTGCCCACAAGTAAATTAGATTTTACGGCATGCCATCTAATATCTAATTGCGCTTTGAATTCAGAGTCGGTCTTCATCTCTTAAAGGCTCACTTTAGAAATTGAAAACAGTTGCAATAAATTCATATTCAGTAAAGGTACTTTCTTCAATAGCCTTTATTTGACAGATCACCCGTGAGTCGGGTCAAGCTGTCATGTTATTTTCGTTCAGTATTGTTTGACATTTCAACATGGAAAGACTTAAACCTGAACAAGGCGCACTTCGCTCTACTTATGGTCAACATAATCGGCCTGCTGAGCGTACTATTCGTAACCATCGAATCTTGAGGCGTAGCATTTATTATTGGATGATATTCAACCGAGTAGACTACATCCAGTACTGAGGGAAGAAACTATAGCAGGCGTAGCTGTCAGTGTACACGAAGACCGAAGACCGCACGCAGCAACTCGGACTGAAGTATGGAAAGACTTAGCCTCGAGATCTTAAACTGAAAGCGTACAAAATACAGCTTGTGCAAGAACTGGGAAAGTCCCCAAGTGACATTTTTTTGCTCTACGCGATCTTGAAAAGTTCCAAGAAAATCAGACGTTTTCGAACTAAATTTTATTCAGCGATAAGACCCATTTCTAACTCAATGGATATACAAACTAGCAAAATTGCCACAATTGGGATGAAAATAAACCTGAAGAGATCTAAAAGCTGTCATTTCATACAGAAAAAACAGCGGTTTGGTGTGGTTTGTGGGCCGGTGGAATCATCGGCCCATATTTCTTCAAAAATAATGCCGGTGAGATAACCAACACAAGGTGCGTTCCAAAGTAGACTTTTTGAATCTAGCACCCCCTGGTGGCGCCATCTATATGTCGACTGGTGCGTTAGAATTTGCTATCTTTATTGATTGTCCAGTGAGAGTTTAATGACATCTCATTTATTTGAAGTGAAGTTAATGCGTTTTAAGTGTCATTATGTTTGTGTTATCAGTGCGAAAATGAGCTTTGAACAAAGAACCAATATTATTTTTTTTTTTTAAATCGGTAAAAGTTTTACCGAAACGTTTCCATTGATGAAACAAGTTCATGGGGATGATTGTCTATCCCGTAGCAAAGTGCACGAGTGGCTTCAATGTTTTCAAAGTGGTCGTGAGGACATAAATGACGATCAACACGTGGGCCAAACAAAATCCATGATCACCGGAAATTCCATCGAAACTGTGCGTGAATTCATCAAAAATCAGCCGAAATCATCATTGAAATTCATGGAAATGGAATTGAACATCTCCAAATCATTGATTTATGGCATTTTAACCGAACATTTAAAATAAATTCACTTTGCCGAAAAACCATTTGTTCTGTTATTTTTAAGTCCTGTTTACTTTGAAACGCATCTTGTATTTGATGCGTGAAATTGAAGCTCGTCATTTCGGTGACATTTGGTTTCAACAAGACAGGCGCCACTTCCCAATTAATGGCTTTATTAAGAAAACACTTCGGTGAGCAGATAATTTCACGTTATGGCCGGTGGATTGGCCACTTCGATCGTGTGATGTCACACCGTTAGACTTTTTCCTGTTGGGATATGCAAGGTCTAAAGTCTATGCGGACAATCCCCCTGCGACTCAGACCTTGAAGAAAATGATGTCATGCGCCAGTCACTTTTCGAAATGCTCGAAAAAGTCATCACTGAATGGACTATGTGAGTGTAGCCGCAACCAACATTTGAAAGAGATAATCTTCAAAAAATAAATAATGTTCTTTAAAATGATAATAAATATTCCCCATTAAATTGGATGTTTTTGTGTTTTTTCTTTAAAAAAAAAAGCAGGGAACCTCGAAATGTATCACCCTTAAGAAGTAAGAATTTTTTGGAAAACCTGTATCGAAAACTGACCTAGGCCTTTGGTAAGGCCTATAATTATTAAATCACAACAACAGGTGCAAAACATCTGATCGCTTATAAATGAACTCGGGTTAAATTGGCAATGCGACCAAGAAGGAGAAACCCATGAGGAAGTAAAAACAGCGTTTTTGCCACAGTAGAGAGGAATGGACTGGTACTTACTTTAAACTAAATATTAAGCAAAGTTTTGCAAGCAGACAATAACCACACTATCAGTAGGTAAATCACTTAATATCATCTGTGTACCCGGTCATATAGGAATACTTAGAAGAAAATGAAAAGACAGACTAGCTGGCCCGCTCGTGGACAACTGTAGACACAGTTACTCTAAGCTGCCCCAAGCCATTCAGCTGCTTCATGGGTTGTTTGATGCAATAAACCACAAGCGAACACCTCAGGTCTTGGACCACAAGCACACAGGGCATACCGCAAAGTTACTTTGAGGTAGTGTTGATGGTTGCTAGACAGACCAAAAAGCTCCTACTTGTAGTCTAAAGGGAGCTTAGTAACACTGTAAAGGCATCACAAGGCATCTACCCTTAAGAATCCACCTTCAGAAAATCGAAAAAGTGGTTTCGGCAGAACGCAGAGCATGCGCGGAAAATTATGAGATACTGAAAGGCCCAGCATTCAGTCGGATGAAACGGCATCAACTTAAGCGATTATCCTTTCCTTTGGAAGAAGAACATGTTGAATATCAAACCACCAATCTGACCCTTCAGAGACCGTGAAGTACAATTTCAGATTCTCTTTTAAAGGGACGAAATAAATTGCACAAATTTTTCAAGACACGGCATTTCTAAAATAATGAGAATCTACAAGCACACAGCAGCCCCTGACTAGAAATCATATTTTTCACTATTTGCTTGCCTGCTGCCTTCTCGTTGCCTCCAGCAATATGACACCCGCATATCACTTCAAAGAGAATCTAATCTCCGAAATGTAAGCTCAGATAAATTCGTGTGTGTAGCAAACTACCATACATACATATCTATCATATTTGCTTGTGTGTGTGTGTGGGTGTGCGTGGGCACTGTCTGCTTTTCTTTCGTTAGACACCTACTAGTGCACATAAACAATTTATAATGATTAACTCATCTGCAGTAAAAGCGGGTTTTCATTAGATTTACTTTGCTCCTGGCATTGCCAGCTCAGTCAGTCTGTCCGACTGTCCGGCGGCAGAGAAATGCAAATTAAAACCTCACTTTTCTCGTAATTTCCTGTCAATCAAGAGACGAGTAACAAAATAATTCCATAACCTTTTTTCTCCTTGCGTTGATTTGTTGTTGCTTTTTGTTTTTGTTACACTTTTAATTTGATTTCTGCTTTTGCTGCATTTAAAGTGACAACAACAGCAAACAGCGTCAGGTGGGAACAAACGAAAGCTACAACAACAACACAATAACGCTTTGGGTCGTACAAATACAAAGCTTTCACACACACACACACACTTACACATACACATGAGTACAGCCGCATGCATGTTTTTCTATGCACAGACTTACTAAGTGTATAAAGGTGTACAAAAACAATAAGCAATTTAAGTCCAAAAACTATGCACGTGTCGTCCGGCTGCATGGCTGTGAGCAAAGGCCCGTTTCGCCAAAGGGGAGCTGAAGAAATAACGGGTTATTGCATGGCAAGTGGCTAGTGGCTCCGAATTTGGATGCTTTCGTTGCCGGGCAAAAAGATGCTGAGTCGCAAAAGGTTATGTCCCCTTAATCGAATTTCACCTGTCATGGTTGTCAATTTACCTCGCCGTTTGTGCCGGCGGGCGGGGGTGGGAATAAGCATGTGAGTGGTCAAGTGAAAAAATGTGCATTGTTGACCTTGTTTGGGTATTGGACACGCGCAAGCAAATATATTGGCATGTTTTTGTGTGTATGTATGTGGGCGGTGATAATGGTAAAAAAACATTGTAGGCAGTCCTAAATATTTTGATATGCTTGTGATACGGATATTAGGGTTGTCCATTTGTCGAAAGTATAAAATATAACTTTTAGGGTGAGAAGATTCTATGTTAAAGTTCCGTGAATATGACCTTCATTTTCATTTTTTCGTCCTAGTGCTTTTCGATAGGTGGCGCGGTGTTCGATAAATTTTTAAATACCATATTTGCTATAAAATCATCAGTTCTAACAAATATTCGTCTCTCGAGATACGTTTTTCGGAACATAAAACAAAAAAATGTCCAACAGATAGCGCTGTAATCGAAATTGTTACGAATCATATTTGTCGCAAGTTCCTTTGTATTATGAATTTTAATTCTTTCATTGTGACTTTTTCTTTTTCTTCTTGGGCACTACAAGCTTGGGTGGGTCTGAACCGAGAACACAAAACTTCGCCATTTGCCCCGTAATACCAGTTGTACATCCAGAAATTGCTATGTCCTTCCATTGGATTGGTTGTAGCGGGCGCTCTTTCTTTCGTTATCCACCAATGGATCTCAAATTGAAGGAATTTTTCACTGGAGCATCATCATCCATGTATACGACATGGCCTAACCAAAGTATTCCATGACGTCATAGAGCTAATACAGTTCCCACTTCCAACTTCTTTGATATTTATCGCTCACACGGACGGCTGCAAGAACCTTGCGTAGAACAGATTTCTCGAATACTTCGATTTCTTTCTCCTCTCGGTTCTTCATTGTCTATTTTTCTGCAACGTATAATAGGACGAAAATAATAAAAGTCGTATAGAGCGTAATTTTTTCTCGTCCAGAGGAAATCATCTTCTTCAAAATTCATCGTTCACTTGGCCGGCTTTAAAGACCTTGGGTAGAACATTTTTCTTGGATTTTCCAAAAGACTTCTCATCTCTCTTCGGCATTGTCTATTTTTCTGCGCTGTATAATAGGACGGAAATAATGAAAGACTTATAAAGCATAATTTTTGTTCTTAGAAAGAGGGTTTCTGGTTCCATCTTTGTCGATATTCATCGCTCAACTCGAACGGCTTCAAAGACCTTGCGAAGAACAGTTTTCTCAAATGCTCCAAGTCTTCCTCATCTCGTCTCGTCATCGCCGGTGACTCTAATCTATATAAGGATGGAAATAATGAGAAATTTATAGATCGTAATTTTTTTCCGTTGACCTCTTTCGCTTCTGTGGTAAATAGAGGTGATCCCGATATAATTATAAGTACTACCCTAATGTACATATATACAAAATATTAGTAGACAAAGAGGGGGGAAGATAAGCCAATCAATTCCTTAGTCGGCTGGTTCTACGTTACTGGAATTGACCCGGATTTCAGCCGGACAAGAATTGTTATTTCGGGGATCCAAGGTTAGATCGTTGAGGTTTAGGTTAAAACCAGGCAATAGAAGGGGGTAACTAGTTGAAGTAGATGCGACAGAATTAGGCACAAGACTTCCGTTAACGTAGAAACTAGAATTCGATAGAGTAGACGACTTGTTAGAAATGAAATAACGACTGTCGTTTGAAGGCGTTCTCAGTTGTTTCTGACAGAAAAAGCATACTAAGCCCTAACAGATAGCAATGACATTTATCAAAGCAATGCCATTTCTTCGATGAATATTTAACGAAGTAACCCTCAGTGATATTTGCGCTATTTTTTGGTGTTCCCCCTGACCACATTAAATCGCCGTTGGAGAAATTCTGAAAAACCCTGCTAAATACAATATTATAGCTATGATAAACTGTCACCGCACAGACACATACATACAGACATAGGCATGCCAAAGCTGCCAAACGCCGCAGGACATCACACAGAGATCAAATTCCAAGCACCCACCTGAATTCTTTTGCTCAATGCAATCCATACATTCCTCTTGACTTTTCAGTGCCACGCACACTTAGCATTTTACTGCAGTCCATTTTTTTTTTTGTTGTAGTACTTCTTGAACCTTAGTCAGCATTCGTAAATGCTAAGAGGCCTTTTTGCTTCATATTTCATTTTGAATTTCTTTTCACCATCCATCAGCTGCTTTGTTCGTTTATTAGCTATGGCTGTACAATTCTAGCTGCCCTTTACGGTACAGCATATACGTGTTGGTGTGTGCGTATTGGTGTACGGGCGTAGGGTTTATTGTTAGTTGGCCGTAACTGGCGTCTTGCTTGAGTTAGGCTATCGTTTTCTAATTTTTATTTCTTCCAGGCTGCACTTAGATTGGTTTTGACACACAAACATATATACTGTTTATATACCCAATAAAGAACTGAGTTGATTGATAATCTCATTAGACTGGTCTGGATTGCAATGGAAGTCCTACTCATCATCGCAGACCCTATAAAATCTATATCTAAATGGTCTATATGAAAAACTGAGTCAATGGACCCATGCCCGCCCATTCGTCTATCTGTATACACGAAATTGCGCTGCACCCACCCTTTCCTCTACCACATAGATTTACAAAGGCCCAGCACTCTGATAAATTCCAGGAACTTGCTAGACGCAATTGATGTGTTTGGTGTATTCCTACCCAAATATAAAGACAAGTTATAAACTAATATAGCAAAACTATCAATTCCCAAATCTTATTGTCGAATTTTGGGATTACTTTTCGGGATCCCGAAAAACTGTGTATATTAAATCCAAGTGAATATTTTAAATATAAGTTTTACAGTTTAACTGAGGTCTAAAATAAAGATTTTAGCGCTTATTTTTCGGGATCCCGAACGACTGTGTGTATTAAGTTCATGTGAATATTGTTAATACAAGTTTTACTGTTCAACTATGGTCTAAACTAAAGAATTTGGTGCTTTCCGTCTAATCCCGAAAATTTCGGGACTACTTTTCGGGATTCCGAGAAAGATTGTACCTTCAATCCAAGTTAATATTGTAAATATAAATTTTAAAGTCTAATTTTGGGCTAAATGTAAAATGTTGAGCTTACTTTTCGGGATCCCGAAAGACTTTATGCATTAAATTAAAGTGAATATTGTAATACAAGCTTTACAGTTCAACTATGGTCTCAGCCCCGAATTTGTAATTATCTAAACTTTTGTTTTCACCGAAATATTTATGTGACTAGTTACTGAACTCAAACTATAACCTTTGCAACTAGTTCAATTTCAGTGCGTAAATACTTTTTGAATACAGTTTTTGAATAGTTTCCACGTTTACACTATGGGCTGTTGGTAACCATAGCTACAATGGAATGCGCTTTCTTACACGTAGCATAAATCAATGTTATTGTGAGTGATATTTGAGTGGCATCAGCAGTTGGCTTTGGCTGTTATTGAGATTTGATTGCTATTCGATAGCTGATAGCTGATATGGGCGCCACAATGATTTGGGGTCATATGAACGCCTGTCCATCTACGCTATTGATTTGTCATGGTAATATTTTGATTATCTTGGCATATTGAAGTGGCACATACAACTTGCGGCAGCCATAAAGGAGTTGGGATTTTTCAATTAAATCACGAACAAATCTGTAGCTAGGACGAGAACATAGAGTCAAGAGTGAGTCGTGAAACGTCGTATACCGGAAAGGTACCGTAAATAGATCGTAAATAGAAAATAAAATTAACAGATAAATAAGGCAGATAGCTCTTTACTTCATTATTTAAATTAAGTCAGCAACAAGAGAGTTACAATTGCAAATATGCTTATTTATATAGTCCGTGGCTAGCAGGATAGCCATTTTCATCCCATTCTTATTTACTGCTTATACGAGTAATCAGGAATATATGTACATATGTATTAAGGTATTTGCATAAGTAATTTACGCCTAAAACCGCCTGCCATGATTATCTTTGCTTAATGTGGTCCCATTAAAGTTATTATGTGTGTTGTACTATGTATGTAAGGAGGTGTGTAGAACATTTGCTTAATTGTAGGTTTACATAGCACAAGCTGAGTAGCAGATTGTATTTCGAATAAACTTATTACATACGTATGAGAAGGTACATATATGAGGAGTAATTTGGCAAGCTTGCTGCCTCTATGATTATCCTTATAAAGAAAGCTACACACTTAGTTTATGGTATATGGCTTTGAGTACTATTTAACTCATGTGTTTGCGCAAACACACAAGGTCATTTTGAAAATAGACGGTAATTGAACCTACATAAATTGTTAAAAACAGGATTTACTTTAAATAATTGTTTAATAAAATCTAGAATTTGGCATTAAAATACTGAATTATGAGCTTATTAACAAATTTCGGGATTATCTCTCGGGATCCCGAAAATAATTGTTTAAAAAAATCTATAATTTGGTGTTAAAATAGTGAATTATGAGCTTATTAACAAATTTCGGGACTATCTTTCGGGATCCCGGAAAACTGAGTATACTAAACCCACGAGAATATTGGAAGTACAAGTTTTACAGTTAAATTTTGGCCTAAATAAAGCATTTTAAGCTTACTTTTCGGGATCCCGAAACTATATACATACATTAAATTCAAGTTTTAGAGTTCAAATATGGTCCTAAGTAAAGAATTTGAAACACTTCGACTAATCCCGAAAATTTCGGGATTACTTTTCGGGATTATTATAAACTATATGCATGAAATCAAAGTAAATATTGTAAATATAAATTTTGATTATATGTATAATAATTTTCAGATGAAAAGACAAATTTTGAAATAAATATCATAGTTTACTTAAAGTACTCGGGATTAGAGAATGACAAAAATATAGGTTACCCCATTTTATATGTCATCAAATATATAAACACATTACCCGAAAAATTGTGTGCATGAAATCAAAGTTAATATTGTAAATATAAGTTTTATAGTTCAATTTTGACCAAAATAAAGAATTTTGAGCTTACTTTTCGGGATCCCGAAAGACCTTGTGCATTAAATTCAAGTGAATATTGTTAATATAAGTTTTACAGTTCAACTATGGTCTAAAGTAAAGAATTTAGAGCACTCTGTCTAATCCCGAAATTTTCGGGATTACTTTTCGGGATTTTGAAACACTTTGTGTATGAAATCAAAGTGAATATTGTAAATATAAATTTTGATTATACAAAAAATGAGTATTCTCATCTCAAAAGACAAATTTTGCAATAAACATCATAACAGACTTAAAGTATTCGGAATGAAAACATACATAGGTTACCCCATTTCATATTTAATCCAATACTAAAAAAACTTTCTGTCGCCTTAAAAATCTGTGCTCATATAAAAAATATGAATTACTCTTTCCAATCCCGAAAATTTCGGGATTACTTTTCGGGATTCCGAAAAACTATGTGCATAGAAATGTTTTCATTTACTTTTCTTAAATTTTTCTTCCACGTATTAAGCGAGTGCAGACCAGCACTTGACCGAAATGTATTTCAAAATATTACTGTTATGAAAATAGCCTAAGCCTTATTACCTAAGTCCTTTTTTTTTCGGGAACACGAAAAAAATGAATATCAATAATTCGGATTTAACTTCTGTTACTTTTTAAATTGTTTAAGAACTCATTACCAAACTCAATAAAATACACTTTGCGCTTTGGCATTTTATTAGACTTTCCTAAGGGGGTTTTTAATAAACTAATTCCAGCACGTACTTAAGTCTATAAATATTAACGACCAATTCCCACATAGGCGCTATGCATATCATCTGTCAAATTTAATACTCAAAATGCCAAAACGAATGACAGCGCATTCAAATAATATGACAGATGCTATTCAAATATTTATGCGATACATCGAACCCTGCACATTTACGAGTACGAGCTTCGTCCACCAGCGCTTCAAACGCATACCTATAAATGGTTGTAGAGTGTATGCACACGAATTTGTGCTTTTGACCGAGTATTTTCGTGAACACACACTTATAGCTTATGTATGTCTGCAGGTTTGAGCACATAACCCTAAAATTTGGCGAAATAAACGTAGTATCGAGTTTATTGTTGTAAATATTGTATGAGTATACAGTTACGTACACACTCGTATATTGACGATAAAGCGATTTGTACGATTTTTTTTGCGCGGCGCAAAAACAGTTAAATGCGAAAGTGGAATCCATTTCGAGTTTTGTTTATCCTTTCGTGGAAAAGAGCTTTAGTGCCATAAAATACTTTCGTTACGTTCCGAAAATGAATATCGTATGGAGATATGAAGCAATAAATGCAAATAGCCACAACTTGTCAGCAAGTTCTAGTTCAGTACTAGTACAACTCAAACCAGATATTGTTAGATGTAGTACTACTCAGTGTTCAGGACAAATTTCGACCTAATGAAGTCATTTCTAGCTCTACCTGAGACAACTTTTGCTAACTTGTCATATTGTTGTTGAAATCTGCCCAGTTGACAGTCCTTCCGGATAAAAATCTAGGTCCATTCCGGTTACATAGACCCGACTGTTGTGGAAGCGACTAACTTGTCGTCGAGGAAAACGATTTAATCAATCTTCAGGAGCTATTTTAGACCAAGAAAATCTAAATAAAATGCTTCGCTCTAAAAATAGGAGCGCATGAGAGAGCGAAACGTGAATGACAGTGCAGTGAAATCCCTTATGAGTTCACTTACTAGTTGAGAGTTACGCTAGTTTTGCATAGACTTAAAACTCATATATTTGGCATCAGAGCAATCGAGTATTTAACCGGTTATTCAGCAAAACTATTGCAACGATATGCTTTGTACAGTGGGATGGTGTCTATATACTCACCAACCATGCATGCAGTAATTCGTGGATGCTTATCTCTCAAATGTCACGCGCTAATCGGCTCTAATCGCGCTGTAATTTGGATATTGGCAAATTGCATGAATATAGTACATACCTATTGCACATAATTGTCGTGTTGTTGTCATAACTATATTACTAAGTAGCACCTGTCCTCAACCGCCGTCTTAACTAATGACAGCCACCCTTCGTGAACTATGATAATTTTAGCTGTATCACAGTCAATTAAGAAGTCCCTGGCCTTAGATGGCGCTACTAGAATTAAACTAATATGAGTTCAAAAGGCGAGTGTATTAATTTATTATTATTATTATTATTATTTTATTGAAAAGGATAATACAATTACACCTTAACATTCTAAAAATTTTACAGCATTAGCGACTAAGGCCATCAGCTTCTTAATATTAAATATTGATAAACTAATATATAATGGTTTGGTTATTTTGGAGTATCACACTTCAAAATAGATATTTAGTGAACATATAAATTTAATGAACTGTTTTATGTTAGTATGTGTTACGTTTGTTAGTAATTCTGTTAAGTTTAAGTTGAGACGGTTGTGTTCCAATGATGTGCAGTTTTGTATTAAATGTTGAGTTGTGAGATTCTCGGTGTATTAATTTGATAGCTTTCGGAGTCATATAAATACAGAGAGCAAGCGTCCTTCTGAACTGTAGGTTCAACTCGGTGGTCATGAGGCCTTATAAGCCTAAAATTGCTACCGAAAACGGAGCAACGGAGGAGATGCTGTTGGATGAGCGACCCCAGCGCTCGCACGTCAAAGCAGGCTGCGATTGATGTGAGGCTGGAAGTTACAGACATGAGGACATGCGTACAAGGAGGGGAGGTGCCCTTCAAGCAGAAACTATTAGAGGGATAAGGGGATCCAATATATGGCAGCGTGAATGACGGCGGTGATATGGACAAGCTCCTCATTGAACCGATCTTATAGTGACCGTCAACATGGAAGAGGCCTGCACCACCCGTCGGTGATCTCAGCTGTCATCGCGATCAGGTTCACAGCAGATAATCTTGGCAGCCTGCTGATGCAAGAACCAAGGGTATACAAGGGGTGGTCAGAGGCCTCAAGATGGATGCCAACAAGATAATCTAGGACCTCTCTAGCAAGAGACCTAGAACTTTTATAGCAGTCAGGAACAATATTGATTTCTTTTGTATTTCAAAGTTCCTGACAAAGAACCTAGTAACTGTGCCAGCCAGGGATAGTGAAAGAGCAGACTTCATCCTTGATGCTGCTTACTTCCCGGGAAAGGTATCCACAGTAACGCCAGAGGCATTTGAAGAAAAAGAGACAATGCACGGTGTTACAAGTCATTGAAAACGATGGCAAAATCCAAAATTTGGCTTCAATTGTTTCCGCATATACCGAATTCTCCATATCTGGTCCCCAGCGGCTGTATTCCGTTCTCAGACCCCAAAAGAATGTTCGCTGGCAAAAGATTATCGTCAAATGAAGAGATGCTCGTCGAAACTTAGACCTAATTTGAAGCAAAGGACTAATCGTACCACAAAAATGGCATCAAAAAGTTGGAGGGTCATTATAATCAGTGTGTATTACTATGGTAAACTGGGGACTTTTCCATTGACGTATTATTTCTAGCACAGATAAAAAAAATCAGTCATTTGGAAACGGCTCGAATTTGTATAACCTTCTGTACGTCGAATAAAATCAAGACTTTCACGGCAAATAGGAATTATTTATTTGACCTACACCGATGGGAAGCGAATTTTGAGGAGCACCTTTTTGAGTTTCGTTTACAAGAAATATTCGAAGTCGATCCTTTAGTGCTGCGGAAAGAAATTTATATATATCCTAAACAGAACAGATTACGTCACCACGTAACCCAAAAAAGGAAATGTCATAGACCCTATTGAGTATGAGACTCCACTTCGAAGTAGTACATGTATCTACGGTTACCTTGATGGCAGCATCTTCCTCTTGAAAGACGCTAGATCTGGTAGCCTGAAACTAGAGGCCCTCTTAAATTCGATACCTCCGTGAACAAGCTTACTGCACCTCTTTTCTAACGGCTTCGCCCCGCCCAAATTCTCTCGTAGGTGTTTGAGCAGTGAAGAACCGTCTAGTATAATTCTCAAAATTTAACAAGGGATATTTTCAAAGGCGGATACCTATAGATATAGTTGCTACTATACAACTAACCTTCTTCTCTTCTTTTTTATTTTTTCAATTTTTGTTTTTAGAATACATTTTCATTTATAAGCATTTATCCACTAACAAATTATCCACTTACAATAACTGCAACGCATTCTAGTCAAATAATTTTACTGTTTTATTTCCAATAAATATTTGCGCAAATTTGTGCATATTTCTGCTGTTCAAACGGCTTTTGTATTCAAATTTTATGGCAGCTAAACCAAAAAGGAATTTGCGCAACTCTTTTTTGTTCTGGCAAAATATTTGGGCAAAACGAGAAATATGAATTTTCTATTATGCACTTAGCCGCTTTTTGTTTGTAATTAAAAGCATTGCTGTGGCAGCAGCTGGACTTGGCAAGCCTTTTATCTCCGGCTTTAGTGCGGCTATTCGCTGGCCAAAAATTATTATCTGGACGGCAGCCAAAATAGAATGTTGAATAATGCTAGCTTTTGAAGTTGCTTTTATTCATTCTTTTTTTATTTTTTTTATGCTCGCGTTTAAATTAATGCAAAAATACTAGATGCGCTTGCATCTTTATAAAGCTCGGGCAAAAGCAGCTTTTTAGCACGTTTTTGTGAAAATTTAATTTCATCATTTTATTTTATTTTTATTTGAAAAATAATCTATGCAGTTTCCATAGGAGTTGCAGGTGTGCTTGCTGAAAAACAGTTAATTACATAAAAGCGAGATTTGCTATCGATGCACTGACATACAGTTAGATATGCTCATACAGTTGTGAGTGCGCGAGTGTATGTCTTTCAAATTTAGTTATCGTTTTTATTTTTATAAAAAATTTATTATTTTATTAATTCACCTGTTCCCGGGCACCAATGGGAGCCATTTGACTATATTACATTTCGTTACAATTATTTAATATATTAATAATTTTTAACTGGAAAATGTTTATACTAATAGAATAAAGTATTATCATATCCGAGCGTCAAACCTTTAGCCACCAAAATAACGCATATCCAGTTCTGCCGAGCCAACATAAGTGCCAATAAATTGAAGTCAGACCCAGATCTTTGTTTAGTTGGGTTCTGGTATATTCACCACTGCCTAGGATTTCACCATGCGTTAAATTTTGGAAGAGTTCAGAAAAAAATCTATACAAGTTTACATTTTACCAAAACTATAAATGCTGTTAAGCAACATATTGGCTTCTACATGGCTATTCACAGTCCAAAAATCCAAGTAGTATCTAAAAACGTGTAACTTGGAATCAGCAAAAATCTTAAAAATCATATCAGTCACGAAATCTTGCCTTGAAACGCTATTTACAACAAAAAGTTAAATCCTTTCTCGTCGGATAAAATAGAACTCCAATAAACTGCCTGAAAACATCCGAGAATCTGATAAATCGACTACTTGATAGCTAAATTTGACATCAATATACTTCAGCGAATTATTTTCATTCAATAGATCAACACTTTTTGTAATTAAATTCAACCGTGAACGCTTCTTCCAAGCCTAATACAACAAAGTGAGAGAGTCTCGAACTTTTAAAAGAACAAAGATGGATTTACGGACTGTAACTGCAGACATAGCTGCAGTAATCTAAAACTTGCCGATCGAAGATCTCCGAAAGTACATCCTTTGGCCATATAAAATCCGGGTCAATTCTGGTAACGTAGAACCGGCTGTTGTGGGAATCGGAGTCAACCCATTGTAGATGACGAGCTTGAGTTCCCGCGAGAATCGAGAGTGACCTTGCGAAACTTCGTTTTGGATACTTTAGTAGGTTAATCTAGAATCGACCAGGACATATATATCCAGAGTGCAACGAGTCTCCACATGACCTATTTGCATGCGCAGCTAATCCTACATATCTGACATCCCTCTCCCCATGGTCCGACCCCGTCGAAACCGTTCGTTTCCAAGGTCCACCGTTCCTGACGGGACTACATAACCGTTACAATAACCGTTACAACAACAAAAACAGCTGCTAGTTAGTTAAGAGAAAGGGTAGCAGGTGGTGTCTTCTGTCGGAAGCTCTCCATCAACTCGAGTTTCAGGCTACCAGACCACTGTAGCGTCTTTTAAACGGAGGTGGCTGTCATCAAGGTAACCGTAGATACACTGCTCCAAAGTGGAGCCCATTTAAAGATATGTGCATTCACTCTTATATCGGAACGGCTATACTGGATTTAAACTCACTGACTGTGCCCTCAAAACTAGTCAAGGAATGCATAACCTTATTAGCAATAGCTTCCAGTTTTTTTCAATTATACTTGTCTTAGCAGAATCGCCGAAAGCTGCAAATCCGATGATCTTGCTAGGAAAGGTACACTGACCATAATTTCATAAGATGAAAGCTAGTTTCCGATTTCCTCCATCATTCTAGCGTTGGACCTAAAGATCTCGAGTACGCTTGGCTGGCGCTGATCAAGTACCAGAGCTTGCTCGACTGTGAGGTCATTTTGATTATTGAACCATAACCGTCCTCCGAACTACTTGCACTTAGTTAAGTCAATTCGTCGCTATTGGAGGGGGCTGACTGGGCAATGTCCAATAAGTACACGAGGTACGATGAAATTATTTGTTGGACGCTTTATGCCAAAGCTGTACAAAGGAAGGGGAGGTGGAATCATCTTTCTCTTCTATTCCACAGCTTTTATCAGACTGAGATTGAAATTTCTCGGCGTGCACAGACTTTAAGTGCCTGGCAATGATATTAAACTAACTAAGGTAGCAATTCATGGCAAGTCATAAAACAACGTCACATGAATAGGCATCACATATACGAATTTCTTCGAATCGAACCAAAATATATGTGAACTTTCTGTCCAATATTTACCATTACTCTGCTCATTACCAACCCTCTGTTCTACCTTCAGTCAACCATAATTTGTAAATCTAAAATCAAAAAGCAAAAGTAATTGAGCAGCTCTACTACACAATAATTAACAATCAGTTCCAGAAAATATATAAAAATCTGCATCTCCTTGAAGAAATGCGGAAACAAGCTTTCCCTTCACCCTTACCATGGAGCGCTTCCTACTCTGGCACACTTTTAAAACTTTTTACTGCGTTGTGCCTTCGAAGTTTTCGACGCAAGTCTAAAGTTCTGCTTTTGTTTACATGCTGCCTAAGCCTAAGGAAGCAGTCCGCCAACCAAATAATTCTAATTATGTAACCACTTTTGGAAGAATGGTAATAGTAAATGAGGCTGACGCATAAAGTGTTGGCTGCTCTTTCGCCGCAATGCACTCAATTCGCGGGTTACCAGGTAGACACAATGTCTGTTTACTCTCATAATTGCTGAAGTACATATGTATATAAAAACATAAGTAATGAAGTAAAATACTATTTTCTAATTCAAAACTAGTGCATTTCCGAAGAACTCCAATTTGATGGGCTTTTTCTGCTAAATTATCTCACATTTTTACTTACTATTTTGACTTAAATTTGCCTCAACGATGGATCATGAAAAATCTAGCATCTCTATTTAATCTTTGGCCCTTCACAGAACCCAGTATGACCAATCGCAATCCTTGGGAGCGTATTAGGCGAGAATATTGACTGTGTACAGCTTGGCGCGCCATCTTGCAGAATCCAAAGATCAAGAAAAGCGTATGTCTACTAATTTCAGAGAAAATCAATTCGATTCACTACCTATGTAAGTCTGCAACGGACTGCGAAGTAGGGACGGGGTACATTCCAAGGATCTTAATATATAGCTACATATACGCAGATAGCCTCGCGGCATTGTTAGCTTTGTCGTCACCAAAGAAAAGTTCGGTTGCCGGCCAAAGAACATTTTCGACAAAGAAAAATCAGACGAGTTGATCAAGATAAAAGCCACTCTAGACTAGTCTGAGGTGTAGACCATACCGTGACCACTAGCAGCAACGAAGAAGAAGCTAAATACGCAATTAAAACAAATAAGTCAGAACAAATGAAAATGTACAGCCAAATGCAAGGTGGCGAAGCGGATAGCCCAGCTCTATCACAGCCCCGATGTAGAACTCTTGTCTCTTGCATAACGAAGAAAACTAGTTTAATTGGAACTCAACAATGAAGCGAGGAGGCAATATTTAAAGGTCTTTCGAATAGTGTATCAAAATGGTCCGAAGGTATTTTTTTCTATTCTTCAGCTAGTACAGACTGATAAGCTTCTCATCGAAATTTGAACTCTCGTATTTCTAAAGTACCTGTTTCGACTAGCGATACCAGTAAGTAAATAGTTTAAAAACTAGTACCAATACTACTAGTACTAGTTTTGAAAAAGTAGTTTTGAATGCAAACTAACTTCGCTACAACTATTCCAGCACACTTTCCTGTTTCCATCTGTGGCTACCACCTTTCTGTCAGCTGCTTTGTGGCCCACAACAACGAAATCTTTGTAATGCGTTTCGCCGTCTCGTTCGCTAAGTGCGTTCCGCCACAAAATTCAACGTCTCGAAAGTTGCGAGAAAATCACTATAATTTGTACAGCAAATAGAATTTGCAATTTTAATTTGTTTACTTCGCTGGCATTGCTATTGTTGCTGCTATTGAGTGCATGCAAATAGTTTCGAAGAGCCATTCATTCTTTGACTTTCGCGAGTGTGCGTCGTATCTATAATTATTGTGGCATTCTGGGTAATTACTGTACCGAAATATTTGCGGAAGTGCAGCTACAAAATGTATTTAAAATATTTTTCTTAACATGTACATATATTTACATTATGAATGTATGAATGGACTCAAGGACTGTTAAAGAAGTTGAAATAAATATTTCAAATTTTTTCGGTTTCTTTTGGGAAAATCCGTTGAAAGCTGGTTGAGTGGGATGGACAGTTATCGCAGAGCTGGGCTTGAGGTTCGATATCGCGTAAACCAACATGTTTTTGGACAAATCAATTTTTTTTAACCACGACGGTAGGCTTTTTGGCCAGCTTAAAAATTGAGAGGTGCATTGAAACCATAACCAGTCAACTGGGAATCCGTACATTCCTTACAGGATGAGATTAGATTTGGTTCGCTGCCTGATAAAGAGATCGCAGTACAATAAAATACAAATTTGTTCAGGCGTTTAACTTCCCAACAGCTCGGTGAAATTTCTGTTTTAAAAGTGTGAGCTATCAAGTGTTTAATCCTTGATCTGGCAGTTAAGATATTTCCACCTCGTCTTTCTCAATGCAGCTTTCGCAGTTGACGTTCCTCAAGACACCCAACCAAACCGCCCAGTTGGCAATGGCTTGTTGGATTTTCCTCAAAAGAGAGAGGGAGGAATTACTTAAGTTAAAGAGCTCACTGGATCTCTTACGATCGATCTTGGAGCAGAAGAGTCATGGAACAGCGCATATACCGAATGTAGCCCAGCGCTGGTCAATCTCCACCGAAGCCCAACTACGAAAAAGTACAACACACGAGTAAAATGGACCAACCGCCTTTTCCCATTCTGGTGATAGTGGGACTAGGCTAACTTTCCTCGCCAGCTCGACAGCTTTACAATTACTTGTGATTTCGCTGTGGCCTCGCACCCATAGTAGTCTTATCACAAAGTTATTCGTTGCTTGTGAGTTAGGCTTTCCTTAACCAGCCCTGTGCGCACGATTACTAAGTTTAAGACTAGTATCACCATCTTGCTATCAAAATGGATAGTAACTTCTATGAAAGAGCCTGAACTCTGTAGCAGTAAATCTACCGCTACTTTTATGGCAGCAACCTCGGCTTTAAAAACACTGAAATAGTCAAGAAGTCTGAACTGAAATTGATAGAGGTTTTCTGACAATATAATCCTCCACCAACCTTCATAGAGATACTAGGATAATACTATTTATTATAGTTTATTGAACCTTTGTAAAATAAAGAGAGGTCATAAGCAATTTTCGAGTATTAGATGAAGCTCAGATCATCCATTAAGAAACCTCAGATAACCTATGAAGCAGCAGAACGAGCTTAGTCATGTGACCGTATATACACACGAACTAATCCCTTAGTTTTAGAGATATCGATCTTAAATTTACTATAGCACATAGCTGCCATGCAAAGTTAGCGTCCAAAATTAAGTTCCTGTATGGAAAACTCTTTCATTTGACGAGATATCTTCACGAAATTTGCCATATGGGTTTTCGAAAACAACGGTACAATCTTGGAAAAAATTCAAATTTTTCAAAACCAAGTTCTGAGGTGGAAATATTTTTATTTTGACAAGGATATTACAGCTCAGTGAAACCGAGGTTAACGTCTCTTCTTGTTTCTTAAAATAGTGAATCCGCCATTAGTCTAACAATTCTTCTTCGTACTTCACACTTTGAACTGGCACACAGTTGTTCAGTATTCTAAAAGCACCTTTTTTTGTCACATAACCATGGAAATTCATTACTTTAACCCCCGCTAGCTTTACGCCAACTCAAACGAATGAGAGAAAATAATGGTTATGTTCATAACTTTAAGCACAACAATTTTTAAGTATGCTAAGCACCGTTAAGCCTACAATATTTCCCACCGAAATATATTCATAGCGGAGACAAGTGCAGAAGAAGAAATAAATTAAAATTTTTAAATAAACATTGTCGCAAATAATCTTCGGCTAAGCGTGTGAGCAAGCAACTCTCGACATAAACAACATAACGAGGCGGCAAAGATAACAAATGTACGAAGAAATAAAAATATTTTTTACCCAGTGGAAAAAGAACATTAGGTCAAATAAAGAAAGTAGACAGTCTAAAATTAAAATTTCAAATGAAACAACTTCTTTTTCTCGTCTGCCGAACTTCGTAACACTTCGTATAAGTTCGGAATTATAAAGGAGCGGTACTCTTTTACCCTGTCGAACTTCGTATCACCTCGAACAAGCTTGGAATTATAAAGGAGCGGTACTCTTTTACCCTGCCGAACTTCGTATCACTTCGTACAAGCTCGGAATTTTAAAGGAGCGGTACTCTTTTAGCCTGTCGAACTTCGTATCACCTCGTACAAGCTCGGAATTATAAAGGAGCGGTACTCTTTTACCCTGCCGAACTTCGTATCACCTCGTACAAGCTCGGAATTATAAAGGAGCGGTACTATTTTACCCTGCCAAACTTCGTATCACCTCGTATAAGCTCGGAATTATAAAGGCGGGGTACTCTTTTACTCTGCCGAACTTCGTATCACCTCGTACAAGCTCTTAATTATAAAGGAGCGGTACTCTTTTAGTCTGCCGAACTTCGTATCACCTCGTACAAGCTCGGAATTATAAAGGAGCGGTACTCTTTTAGTCTGCCGAACTTCGTATCACCTCGTATAAGCTCGGAATTGTAAAGGAGCGGTACTCTTTTTTCCTGCAGAACTTCGTATTACCTCGTATAAGCTCGGAATTATAAAGGAGCGGTACTCTTTTACCCTGCCGAACTTCGTATCACCTCGTACAAGCTCGGAATTATAAAGGAGCGGTACTCTTTTACCCTGCCGAACTTCGTATCACTTCGTACAAGCTCGGAATTGTAAAGGAGCTGTACTCTTTTACCCTGCCGAACTTCGTATTACCTCGTATAAGCTCGGAATTATAAATTAAATGTACTCGTATAAGCTCAGAATTATAAAGGAGATCTACTGAGGGAGGTAGGAAATGAACATAGTATCAAGTTCGTACTAGATCGGGACTATAGAAGAAATATGCTAAGTGAGGCCACCGACTCTCTAAGCCAGAAGGAAAGTCCTGATTGCGGACCAGTACAGTGATTCCAAACGAAAACTTCTACGACAGGGTTTGTTCCTGCGACCCCGCTTAGGCATGTGTGGCACTTCAAAAAGACAATCGGCTAATGCGCTGCACCGAAGTGAGTAACACGCGGCTGAGAGGATATGCGCTCATAAATATGAATGTCACGACGCGCTGTTTGTGGTGTTGAAAAGTAGACAAGTGAGAGTAGAGATATATGAGCACATCAACACACACACACACACTTGCGTATATATGCTCCGTATACAAGTTATCTTCATTTTTGCCACATGTGGCGGCTCATCCGTTTATGCACCTGCAAACATCCATGTATCCAAAGTTATATATACGCTTTGCTTGGCTTGCCATTTTGTATAGTTGTTTGCGTGTGCGAGTGTGTGCTTGCGTGTCTTTCGTGACACCAGCGTGAGAACAATTGCCTTTGGGAACAAAATTGCCGTCATAGCATTAAAGGAAACACTCACACATATACACACGTACCCAAAAACAAAGACACACATTTTCAAGAATCAGCAGCACCCGCAGCCTCGCCGCATTGGCCACCTTGCGGCACACAAACACTTTGTGGCGCAGTTTCTTTTGGCGCTGCGCTTGACTGTGGCACCTGCGGCTGTGCTGTGGCAAGCGACCGCCGAGTAGGTGTAGCATAAAATATGCCAAAGTGCGCAGGTAAACAATGAAAGGGAGAAGGTGCAGATATGTTGCCAATTCGTGTATGTATATATTGTTTTATTCTCCATTCTTCCTTCGTCGCTGTTTTTCTTCTCGCTTATGTACTTGATTTTGCTTCGCTTTTTTATTATATTGCCGGCAAAGCACATCAAAAAGCTACCACACTTTAAGCTCTTCATCGCGTATGTGTGTATTTTTTGTGCTATAAGTTGATAAGTACGTCATTGTTGTTGCACAGCTGTTTATCGTCCCACTGTATCCATGTATTTTGTAGGGATTTTCCATTTGTTATCGCCTTAAATGCGCCGTGTTGAGCTTACATATTTTATTTTATTTACATGTTTGTGTATAAATATTGCATGTTTTCGCGCGTTTTATTAACTCAAATTAAAAATATGTATGTGTATATGTTATGTATAAATACTAATTTATACATCAGTGCGTATGAGTAACCGGCCTTGTACGCACACTCAGGTATGCCAAGCAAAAGTTTACTAAATAAATTACATTCACTGTTTTGTACATTTATATATATATACTATATGTATTTACACACGTATGTATATATTTTACATACATACGTACAAAACAGCGAAAGTAATTTATTAACTAAACTAAGGTTACTCATACGCACTGCTGTATAATTTAACATTTATGCATAACATTCATGCATGTGGATATTTTACCATTAAAAAAAGTTATTTCAAGATATTAAAAAATTAAATTTAAATTTATGAAATTTAGCATATTTTTTAACGAAGAAACTTATTTATAAAAAGTAAATTGCTTTAAAAAGCAATGAGCAAGTGAGCTGCTTAGCGAACTAATGATATTATTTTATTTATTTTTTACTCAGTTTTATTTTAAATCAGCACTTTTCAATCCCATAGCTAAACAAATGTGTTTTATAAATGCGAAAATAATATTAAATTTTTAGTTAGTATCAATTGTCAATCATACGAACGCCGCCAGAAGAACGAAAAAATATGTTGAAACATTTTTTTAAGCGATTAACAAAGCACATAACAGCAACATTTTTCATTTTATCGCAACTACAGGCATATATTTCACTAAATTTCGTACTTTATTAATATACTGTAATGTGAAAAGAGTATATTGAGTTAGCCACCAAGTTTGTTATACCCCGAAGACAACGTCGGAGTACCTAAAAAGTACATAAGTACACTATTAGCGTGACAAGTTGAGTCGAATTTGCCCTATCAGTCTGCTCATTCACCTGTCTCTCTGTTATAAGCCAACTAGTCCCTCCATTTTTCAGATATTCATATGCATTTTTCTCCTCAAAAAGCTGCTCCTTTCTCGAAAACGCCGATAATGGGCCACTATAGTATTTAACTCATATAAACTGAAGATCGGAATATAGTATTTGTATGTACCACTTTTTCGTTTGATGAGATATCATCACGGAATTTGACATGGATTTTTATCTAAAGCAATAAAGTAATCTCCGAAAAAACTGTTCAGATCGGATCATCATAGCAGATAGCTGCCATACAAACTGAACGGTCGAAATTATCTTTTTACATAGAAATCTTTTTTAACTGACGAGATATCTTTACGAAATTTGGTAAAAAGTATTTTCTGGAAAAGCACTAGAATTTCTGGAGAAATTGTTCAAAACCGACCACTATAACCTATAGTTCTCATACAAACTGAACGATCGGAAAAAAGTGCTTGTAGGGAAAACTTTTTAAATTGACAAGCTATCTTCACAAAATTTGTCACGCATTATTTACTATTACAACGCTACTAGCAACGAAGAAATTATTCAGCACGAACCACTATAGCATATACTCGTAGCTGTCATACAAACTGGCCTAACGAAATCAACATAAACATATTTTATGCCCTTTTATACTGTAAGAAATGCACCTATTTGGGGCATTATAGCTTTGGTGCAGCAGAAGTTAACATATTTTCTGGTTTTTATCGATTTTATTTCGATTCTGTAAATATGCACAAATAGTTACGTATACGCAAAGGTGGCTTCAATGACATCCATACTAATATTTTAAAAAGGAAATATTTGATTATTTTTCGGACTTAAAAATCGTTTAAGAAAGTTAAGACTATCGTCAGTCAGGATAGGCAAGTGCTAGAGAAATGTCACAAGAGCTCGACGTCTCATGCGAGTCCGTTCGAATGATTTTGGCGTACGATTGTGAGCAAATTTCAAGCCAAAAACGGCAATTTATATCATCGATTATCCATCGTATTTACCAGATTTGGCTGTATGTGATTTTTTCTTGTTCCCCAAACTGAAATTGCCGCTCTTTGGAACATTCTTTCAGTCGATCGAAGAGATAAAACAAAAATTCCAAAAAATGCTTAATGCCAAAAAATTATATAATGTGCAATGCTGTTTATCGAAACCAAATTTCCAAAACAAAACAATATGCAGCACTTTAATTTTCCACCATGTACGAGAGTAGCTGTAGTTCAGCGCTGTTTTGCTTTTTATTATAGGTAATTAAATACCGTTTTTCTCTTCCTGTGTTAAATGTTGCTTTTTTTCTTGCTTTAAATACTTGTTTTTGCTACTATTTATAAACACATCTGTAAATGAAATCACTTCAACGCGCTGCTAAAAACAATTAGTTATCACTTTCAGCATTTTTAACCTATATTCCACCAGTTTTTTTCGTGCATTCCTTTTTGTCGCTTCGGTGTCACCGCAAAACAGCATAATTAATTACACCGCAACACGCTTGTTGCAACCACTTTTTGTGACGACTCCGCTGGCGGCGCACAGCACTTACTGACTGTCACTGCTATAATAATTTGAATTTATTTTAATTACATTTTTTGTTGTTATTGCAATTATACATAGCGGCAAATATAAGAAAAAAATATTTTTAATTTGACAAATTAAAAAGTCTGCATTAAATTAAGTATTCTAAATTATTTTTACACAATACACGATTGCTTTGTTTGTGTGTGTTTGTGTTGTGCTTTAACCGCAATTCTATATAAATTGCTAAATTATAAATACGCAAATTATTTCGGTGTAATATTAGTGTCACTTTGCATATGTTTTACTTACTCACGACCACAGATACAGTAGTTAAAACTCTGAATTGCGGTTTAACACTAGCCAACAGCCAACAGCCAACGGCCACCTGTGTATTTGTTCGCATTCACACTGCAACAATTTGTGGCGTACACACACAAACACAAACAGACTACATAGAGAGCATTTTCTAATGGCTAATTCAGTGTGTCAAATGCAATTTTTTTGTGAATCCATAAATGTTCGGTCATGTACGCGCTTTTAGAATGTTGCAAATAGTAAGCAGATTTGAGTTATGAATTTTAGAGGGGTTACAAGGGTTGCCTTTTATATGCCGGGAATAGAATTAGAGAACAAAATCGAATATTGTGATCTTCAGGCGGGTAGTCGCTATTCGTACTTCTTCATAGGCGGACAATAGAAAGTCCGCCTCATCCTCATCAATTGGGGAATCGAGATCAGCATTTCCTAGTGTTATGCTTTCACTGCCATTCAGCAGCCTAGAGAAGTTTCCTTCTCTAATTTCAGTAGACTCTGGGCAACAGTCATTAGGTCACCTCTGGGATTTCTACAAGAGTTTGTTCCGGTCTTAAAACCTTCTATTAGTTGCTGCATCTTTTCGTAGCAATACTACTGTCGGCCAGTTTGGCAAGCTCGTCTTACTTTAGCTTTTAGGCCTCTTTCTTTTTTATCTGCACAAATGCGTCTCGCTTCCCTCTTCAACTCTCGGTATCTATCCCATCCCGCACGTGTTGTGGTCGATCGTAACGTTGCGAGGTAGCAGTCTGTTTCATTCCACTGCGATACGGCACTACTCATCATACCAGCTGTTTTTTTGCATTTTCCAAAAACCCATGGTTTCGTTTGCAGCTGCACGTAAAAAGCTTGTAATGCCGTCCCAGAGTTACCGAGAGTTGACGAATGCTCTCGGAGAGCAGAAGTGCAAGTTGAGTCGAAAATCGTTCGGTTGTCTTTTGTGATTGCAGATTCTCGACTTCGGACCTCCCTTGTGTTTGCTAACGTGCGTTTTTTGCTACACAGAGGCAAGTGCGTATCGTTCCTTCAATAAGATAGTGGTCCGAGTCGATGTTAGAGCTTCGGGGCGTATGCATGTCTAAAACAGTGAAAACGTGTCTTCCGTCTATCATAACATGATCTGGTTGATGGCTTTTCTCTCCGGAGACAGACTGGTAACTTAATTAATTTTCCAATGGTGGAATCAAGTACAGCTGATAACAATATTTGCTGCACAGCCTCAACCCATTTGGGAATGTTTTACCATGGAGACTGAATTTAGCGGCCGTTGTACCAAAGATACGTTCTTTTCCCACCCTGGCGTTAAAGTCGCCAAGCTCGATAGGTACGCTCCAAGCTCTTATAGAAGCCAACCTTGGTCACATCGTCCTTCTCTACCATCGGGGCGGGGTCGCAATTAAGCGATATGTTGAAGAACTTCGCTTAGCTGTGGATTGGAGCTAGACGTTCATCCACTGTGTTGAATGCCAGGACTTAGCGACGGAGTATTACTTCTACTACGAGTCCCACACCGAATATGCCTCCGCCCTTGTCCCGTCTACCGCACTTCTTGGACGGCAGTGATATCACCCTTTACTCTTACGAGGACCGGACATTGCAGGTGCATGCTCTTAAATCGAAATCCTTAGTACGTTTGGGAGGCTCTCTCTCCCAAGGGTGTTGGGTCCTTCCCATTGAAGTTTTTTTTCTACGTGCACAAGCCTGGGGAGGGAACATTCACTTTAACTCGCATTCAAACAAAAACGCATTCAAACAAAAATGTCAAAACTCTACAACAGACCTGTCACGAGCTTTTGCATGAATGGGTCGAAGCAAAGACGGGAGGACTACGATAAGGATTGTAGGCAGAGTTTTCTGTGAGGAGCTCTGTATCAGTCTGAACTTTAAGCTTCTGCACCTGGCTGATATTAAGCGACTTTCTCTTTCTGGGAGGTAACCATTCACTCTAACATCAAATTGGCATTACCAGCGTTGAGCTCGTTAACGGTGCGCTCAAAAACACATCGAAATGTGACCGAGTTGGATCGCAATTTTTACGTGTGGGTCGAAGCAAGCAGGTAAGAACTATGCTAAAGATTGGAGAGAGAGTTTTCTACAAGGATCTCTCTGTCAATATAAACCTTAGGATTCTGGACCTGACTGAGGTTAAGGTGCTTCCTCTTTCAGAGCGGCAAGTATTCACTCCGACAGCAGAGCGGCAGTATCAGCGTCGGCTCAAAAACACAGTTCATCTTTCCGGAAAAGTATAGTTTCTTACTGGACACCACCTCCAAAAGGCATTCAAGTGGTAAGGCTAATAATCTTGTAGGACGCTAGGTATCAAAGGTTTGTGGAGAAGGATTAGATGGGAACATCCAGGAATTTTCTCCTTCATTGTCCAGCCCTTGCAAAGCTGAGGCAGGAACAACTGAGTATTCTTACCTTCCGCGAAACAGGAGAAATAGCCGAAACTAAGCTTAGAGGTCTTAAACAAATTTTTGAAAGTTTCAACGCGCTTCGTCGTTTTGTAAGGGTCTTATGATCCATAAGTCCATGAGTTTTAGGACCAGCGCTGTAAGCTGTCCAAGGGAGATCTCCATTAGGATCGACCACTTAATTTAAACTAACCTAACTTGGTGTGAAAAATGCGCTATGTATAAACCGAATATTAAGTCTATGACTCTCTGAGGGAGTCCTTGTTCAGATCGACCTCTTAACCCAACCTGGCGTGCGAAAAATGAACGCTCTGTTGTACCAAATATTCAGTCGATAACACTCTCCTTAATCCGCGCAGATTTCGGTTCGTTTCCAAGAGAAAGCAAACTAACGGTACTCTCATTTAAATTCCAAAACAACACATTTTAATATATATTCTCAAATGCAAATAAATTTAAACGCATTTCACCGCACAGCCAAACAAAAAACATGTGTGCAATCTTCCACACACTGCAGAACGCAAAGTTGCGACGCATTCTAGGCACGTTTGCCGAAACATCAAACCGCACACGTTGTGGCGCACTCGCGCCGCGGCAGGATGTGCAGATACAAGAAAATACCTGCACTCCGGGGAGCGGGCACTGATTTTTCCTATGCCATGCAAATAGCATGCAGATGCACACGCTATACATGTTGTTGTTGTTGTTGTTGTTGCTATCGTTGTTGTGGCAAATGTGTTGTCACCTGTTAATGGAAGGGTTTCACACACGCGACGATCGCGCAGTTGATGATATCGCTGCAGCTGCGCCCTTGTTGTTGTTGCTGTGCGTGTTTGTTGTTATTGCAGCCATTTGCAGTGCAACTAATATGCAGTTAAGCATCAGCGAGACATGTGCTCCATCCACACGACATAGAAGCACTCCCTCAGCAACAGCCAGCCTTGCACAAGCAAGCCCGCTGCCGCGCTGTCATCCACGGGTTTGTCGGCTGCCTGCCAGCAGTGCAGATTGAAAAACGTTTAAACGCCTCTAAGCCGAAAAATACGTGACCTGCATTGCGGTTGGCTGCATACAAACACAAGTGGTGCATGCAACATGCCGCATATGCAGCGGCGTATTGATGCACGTCCCCGCCCGCTCATCGCTCGCAAATGAAAGCAATCTGTGGAAATGTAAATGCTCTCATATATTTACTGCTTAAACGCAGGCTATGCGCTGCCATGCCATGCGCTGCTATGCGCTGGCTGTCTTTTTGCCGCTCTGCAATATTTTTGCAGTCACACGTGCCAATTGGCTTGTTGCACACACACACGGTACACATGACATGCGAGCTGGTGCGCCGCATTAGGTGTACCGTTGGGCGCCACACACACACCCGCACCGCACCGCACCATTTCGGTTGGAATGCAATTATTGCCGACCCGCAAATTGCATTGTTGAAATGTGAACATTTAATGCTGCTACCGCGTTGTTGAAATTTAATTGTCATGCCCTAATTAGATTGGCTGGAGCTGCTAGATGCGAGGGTGTACAGCGAGGCGTGTGTGGTGTAGAAAAAAATTGCCAATTTTCACCGGTGTTAATGAAATACTTCGTTAGTGGTGGTTGCTGTCGCACCAAATTACGATTTCAACGCTCGCATTCGCATGCTCACGGCTATAACGGTACAATTGTGGTTGGAATACCTCATGCTGCCTGGACGTATATGAAGGAGTTGAAGCTTGAAGGATGACTCAACAGCGTCGATGGTTCGAAAATTCTGCCCCAGTGCCTTTTCATGAACAAGGCAGCGGCAGAAATTTGGGTTCCGAAAATGTAATGCTATAAATGAATCCAAACGATCCAAACGATTTCTAAAGATAAAGCAAGAAAATGTGGTTTAATGTATGAGAGCTCGTCTCTCTGAACAACTCTAAATTTTTAGATTAACAGTGAACTTTTTCTTTTCTCTTTAGCACTATTGTAGTGCTTTTCCCGCAACGTCAGAGGTGGTTAGACGGAAAATTAGTTTTAATCCAAAAATCGACAAAGTCTGCTTCCCTCTTCTGGGAAAAATTGTATACCTAGTATTATACATATAAAATTAAGCATGGGAGACAGGATACACCTATACATACGATCAGCGTTACGAACTTAGACGATTAAGTCATATCGGTCTATTTGTATATACGCGAACTAGTCTCTCAGTTTTTAAGTTTTCGCTCTGAAATTTTGCACCCGTTTTCTCCTCATCCTTGCGATGTAAAGTAGATTTCCTTGACCTCGGATCCGACTCGTACTGTGATTTCAGGACTGGTGCTCTTGGACTTTGTTGAACCATGGACTGGGGATACGTGCAGTGACATCCTACAGAAATGGCTGGCGCGTTAATGCAGAGACAGACAAGATCCCGTTAAAACATTGGCTAGCCTTGAAGTACGTTCCTCTCCCGTCATCACTTGATGTGATAGATGTACAGGGTTTGTCCGGAAAGTAATAAGACCAATTTTCTTCCGCTGCGACTAGAAGAGGTGTGTTTTGGTGGCATCAGGTCCTTTGGAGGGCCGGGAAGAGGTCACTGATGAAGACCGTGCTGAGAGACCTGCGACTTTGACAAACACCGACAATGTGACTCGTGTGCGCAAAGTTTTCAACTCAGACCGTCGACTAAGTATTCATTGAATTGCCCAGATGTTATATTTATAAAAATCTGTGAGTCATGACATTGTGTGAAAGTGACACCCAAATTTTGAATAACGTAATTACAGGTGACAAGTCATGGATCTCTGATTATGATCCCGGGACAAAGAGGCAGTCTTCCGAGTTTTGAGATGACAGAGGAGATCCAAGCAACATGCACCTCGGCTCTCAAGGCTATTCCGGAGAATGCCTTCCGTGACGCCTTCGATGCTGGACTGGCAGCGCTGAATCGACGCAGAAGAAGCCTTTTTGAAAGTTTTTAAAGAATTGTAACGAATGCTTCAAAAAATTTTTTTAAATCGACTCAGTCCTATTACTTTCCGGATAAACCCTGTATGTTGACGTTAACTCGCTTCTTGCGCTGATCGGCTCTGAACGTATTTCCACAAATGGACGCGCATCAATCCTCATCTTGGCTTCTTAACAAGGATGACCCTGAGGCCATTAAAGGCGTCAAAAAACGACAAAATCGAAAAGGATGTGAGTGGAAGTAGGATGAAGCCGACCTTGAAATCGGGCAATATCCCCAGCGGATCGCTGCCAGGGTCGACGGAATCTTGCTCCTCAAAAGGCAACGAAATAACTTTTCCTCTGAATGCACGCTTACCGACGGTAGAGCCAGTCAGCAAAAGTCTGTCAAGTGGAAACGTAGATAGAGCTGAGATGCAAGACGGAATCGCCAGCAACAGCAGAGAAGCCTCTGCTAGCTTCATGGTGAGTTCGGGCCGAAAGGCAATTTCAAAAGATCCAGTAGTAAGCAGACGATGATAAATTGAAGTTGAACCGACGCATGACAGCAAAGATAATAGCTCGCTATTGTGACAGTGGGCTAGAAGGAAGCTGAGTGGCGACACGGACGGTGGATCAGCAGACGGTGGATCAGCGGGTTCGAGTGAAACACAACCTACAGTCAAGGTTTTTCTTGTTTTGGATAAAAATCAGCTCAGTTCAGCTTTCTTCGAAATATTGCTGATGATATGTAAAACTTTACTGGAAAATCAGTTAACATTTTTCCGTAGACTTAGATCATCTCTGTCCTGCTATACAGTGCAGAGGCATGGACGAAGACAACATCTAAGGAATCGGTGTTAAGAGTTTTCGAGAGAAAGGTTCTGCGGAAGATTTATGGTCCTTTTCTCATTAGGAACGTCGAATATTGCAGTCGATTAAACGATCAGCTGTAAGAGATATACATACGACGACATTGACATAGTTCAGCCAATTAAGAGAAAGCGGCTACGCTGGGTAGATCATGTCGTCCTAAATGATGAAAATACTCCAGGTTTGAGAGTGTTTGATGCAGTACCCGCCGAGGAAGGCAGAGGAAGAAGAAGACCTCCACTCCTTTGGAAAGACCAGTCGGAAAAGGACTTGGCTACACTTAGAATCTCCAATTGGCACCAAGCAGCGGAAAGCAAGAAAGATTGTATGGTATTTATATGCATGCTCTTGAGCTCTTAGTACAAGAAAAAGTCTTGGCGGTACTGATCCCGAGATTTTGATGGATGCCGAAGCAATTTTGAAACCCAACGTGTAAGTGAAGCCAATGTAATGATTTCCACGGCTTTGGTTGGCAATAAAAGGATCATATTGATTAGAAGACAAAATATGTCAGTGAAAATAAGTGTAAAGATTTCAACATACGAAACTATAAATTTCTTAAAATTGGATAACTCGGTTATAAAACCGTTTTGCAGTAATGATAATATCAATTGATTGTCTTCATATAGCGGAAGACTATGAGCAAAAGAACACACCGCTAGATGGCGTAAGTGTCGTATTGTTATCGTGCATCGTATTTCTACTACCAAATTGAATATTAAATCTTTGTAATAGAACTTTTTCAACATAACCACACAATGTATTTGTGTCATATACTATTTCCATCGCCAAAACTCTTACTTTAAACACTTTTGAAATTCAACAGCATTGTTTACACATATACATATGCATAAATGTTTTCATAAATATACATATGTATAAAAAACATTTTTTTTTGCTTAAAATGTACCACTGAACTCTTAACAGAGCTCTCTGCTATGCAAATTACAGACGGATATGGAAAAAGGCGCGCGAAATCTCCTTTAAACAAATTGCTCAACACTCATGCATAAATATATGATATACATACATACATAGTATATGATATAAGTATAGTCTCTTGTATTCAACTATACAGAATACACTTTGTTTGAGTAAAAAAATGCAAAAATTTGCACTTTAAAGCAGCGCAAACAAGGCTGTTAAATATTTGTAAAACCGCTATGTGCGTTTTTATACATATTTACCGTAAGTGGTGAGTTCAAAGGTAGCATATGTAAACACGCAACCGCCACATACATACATATGTATCTACGTACTTTTTTATATAAATATACATATTTTTGTAATAAAATAAATGGGGAAACGAATGAGCAGCTGGTCGAGTTGGTCTGCCCGCAAACGCACACGCACACGTGACCTGTTAACGAGCATCCTTCCGCCAACCGAGAAAGCCACGCCGCGCCGCAAGTCTTATGAAAAGGAGTTAAAAACCAAAATTGTGCAAATAAAAACGAAATGAGTTTATTTAAATACTGCGCACTTAACTCAAAAAAAAGAGAAAAACGCGAAAAATATTAAACGGAAAACTGTGGGCGACGGAACAGCTGTTCCATATAGGTTTAGTTTAACCAGTGTGCGAATGTAGCTTACGATTGCATATTAAAATATTTTAGTGGATAAGAGAATATATACATTTGAATATATATGATTACACCTTTAAATTCGGTCACAATCATGGCTCAATGCAACGAGTCGAGCAAGAACGCGTTTCATATCCAAAATATCCACCAAAATCTCGCGAGAGATGTCGAACTCTCATGCCATCTCTCTAATACTTGCCTAACGATTTTCAAGCACCTTATCGTTCCTTTTTTAATATTTTCCTCAGTTGAAGAAAATCGTCCAAAACGAAGCATGTCTTCAGTGATCTCTCGACCGTTTTTGGAAACTTTGTACCACACGTAGGCTTGTGTTTTTGATAAACTGAATGAATGATATGAAGCCCATTGTGAAAACACCGCAACTAAAATCCCATAACACTATTTTGTCCTCTCTGAACCTACATGTGCTTCTAATGAAGGTCATGAATGCAAAATGTTTTATTCGTGTAATCTCATGTTCTGACATGTTCAATAAACCTTTGACTCTAGATATCTTAGAAGACCCCTTATTACAGAGGCCTAAAAGGCTGGACTCCTTCGGGCTAAGAGCTGACATCGTTACCAGTTGCTTACAGATAGCAATTAGACTCACCCTACTTTAGCAAATATACTCGTGTCGTTGTAGTCGCTTCCTTAACCCAAGCGTCTAAGTTTGGTGTTCAAGAAAACTTTTTATCCAAAACTATTTCCAGTTAGCTTAATTACTCTCATATTATTAGTCTGGTAATGGCGATATCACTTCTGGCATTCTGTCCACGAGCCTTTTGTTTACATTTAGCGAAGACATCAACCCTTATTGCGGGCATTGACCATTTTGTTTGCATTTAGCGAGGTCAACCACCCTTAGTGAGGTCAGTGGCTTTTGAGATGGTAGATTGCTAAGGCTCACTGGCGAAGGCGGTAAGGTTTCTGACTTTTTACACACTCTTTTCAGCTCGATAATTTGGTTCAAATATTTTTGAAGGTAATCAGATGTGAAGTTAGTTTTAAATTAGCCATTTGATTTAAGTCTTCAGTTGACTCAATAGTCTAATACCGGGATGAAAGACTAAAACTTAGAAGGTTGTTATTTGTTTGGAAATGAGACGAAGAAACAGTATTGTAATGGACACGAACACACGACAGCATTTTGTCACCATTCCCACGACAATCAAGTCTACGCAACCTGAACGGGCACGGATTTTTACCCAACCAAGAACAGTTAACTGTTTCTTTACTAAATTATGTCTAACTGTTAGTTGCTTTATCATTTCAAACCGTCTGAAATATCCGAAGAGCGTTTTTAGTCTCTCCTATAATTTTCATTTCACTTTGCACCAGTCATCTGCTAATTAAAAAAGTAGAAAAAGCAATCACTTGTACTTATTATTGCACTTATTAATTAAGTGCTGCGTTAATGAGCAGTTATGAATGCGAGGATAAGTTTTAAGAAGACCTCGCGACCAATAAGCAGTTATACATTTAGCGAAGACAGAAATACTATTGTATTTTATATATAGTATGCTTAGAGTAAGTAAAAAAAATATTTTTTTTTTCTCTTTGTAGTCTGAAAATTAAACGAAGAAAGTATCTCCAAGTAAAAGCTCTTAATTGTAACAGGAAGGTCCTCCGCCAAATATGTAGTTTTATATATATGTTTCTTCTTGTTATCAGCTAGAAAGATTCAAATGTCGCTTCCAACTACTTGAAAGAATATCTTGTTTCATAGATTTTGAAGAAAATTTAATGCTTTACAAATGGTCTCATACAATATTTTCGGAAACCTAACCATTTAAAAGACAACGGCTTAAGTTTGATCATTTTAAGGAGCTTTTTATTTTTCCTAACTACATATATGAAATTTTTTGCCGCCACCCTAATGTATATGCATTCTATATAAGCAGCATGGTGGTAGTTTCTATAATTAATCAATTTCCTAAGTAAACTATATATAATCTACCAAGTGAAGCACAGCGACCGCATAATTGGTATATTAAACGAGCTCCTACCTGTCTGAATTAAAAATTTTCTTCCAAATGTTATTAAAGATGTATTGTAAAATTTTTCCAAGTATACAAAAACTAAATAAATATTTGAACCAAAATTGAAACCTTCTTCAAAACGAACTTATAGATTATTGCAATCATTATTTCTCAAATACTACGATTTGGGATCAAAAAAAAAAGGATATATCCCATATACAATTAACCGGTCTGGAAAGTCTTTCTATTAGGAAAGGATTCCCTTCGCATATACATAATAAATCATAGAGATTGACCGATATTTTCGATAAAAAGTTCGAGATTGGAACTTTAGTTCACATATTCGTGGTGCTAAACCCAAAGTTCATTTTTTTGACCAGCTTCTATAAACTCTTCTTTTATCAACCCATATCTAAAATTGAAGGTCTCTGGCGTATTTATTTATCGCCCTTTTAGTAGTTCATAATGGTACCGTTATAAGGGGAGTGGGCGGGGTTATCAGTCGATATCACCCATTTTTACTATGGCGGTTGGGGAGTTTAAGTGATTTGCCCTTTAGTGTTCATAGCTTGAATGGTTTAGGATATTTGTAAATTAAACTCTTAGAGGACGAAGCCAAACTCACTTTTTAGCCCCCTATACCTGAGATCTTCTATGCCCAATTACTGTTTTATATCTTAATTAAATGGTTAGTTATGGCACTATATTAATTTTCGTTTAATGACGCTTTGTAGCCATGGCCGTACTCAGTTACGAACTCATCCTCACTTTTTTGCCATGGAACAGGGGTGCTAAGTTCATTAAGATATCCTAATTTTTACTCAAGTTATCGCTTATACAGGCGGATGGACAGCCAGACGCGTCTCTCTCACTTTTGCACGCATCGTCGTTACTAATGCCCATCTGGCTCACGTGTGATGCCAATACGTTATGACCTGTCATTAAGCCAAGCACCGCCCGCAGATCTTTCGAGATCGTGCTAGTAAAAAGCATGCTTATTTTCCTTCCAGCCACTGCACATGATCTTGGTGATACTAAATGTATTTACGGCATTCATCCTCATTCATCTGTCAGCTCTTTTGGAAATTTCATTGAATATCGTTTTTAGTGACTTCCGTACTTCCTGTCTTAGTTCGGTGGCCAGACAGATGTCACTTTTGGTACTCTCATCATACTTTCTTTGTGACCTGGAACCCAGTATAAATGTATATCCGCTGTATCTACTGCCTTCCTGCTTCTAAGGACATTCTCTGATGTAATACGATGTGATATGATTGCCTTAATTGATCTTCATTTTGTATTTTTTTCCTGCGCTGCTATTCAACTCTGCCGCTTTTCTGATAGCAAAGACTTCCATCTAAAAGATACCGCAGTTTTCCGGTAGCTTGCAGGGTCGACTGAGATCCAACTTCCAGCAATTTCCCTCATTACTTTCATTTAAATAAGATTGAACTAAAATTTTCTCTGTACAAGTAATTTGCTATCAATACAAATATATGTAGTAATTATAATTATTGTGTTGCATCAGTTGACTAACTTACTTACAATGCCAACAAAATGTTCTCTTGCTTTCAGATGCAGGTACACTTGATTAATTATTGCATGGAAAGTTTAAGGTTTGCAGCATGAGCTGTGCTGCATACACCTGGTGCGTATGAGTGATTTTAGTATTGATTAATGCTGGTACGCGCCCTTTATTTCTACTGATAGTATGTAAACAAAATGGCAGAAGAAATTTTGAAATTTTTAGTTACAATAATGTAAAATCAAACAGATTAAATATCCATTAAAATACATATTCGACAAAATTTTCTTTTTCCCGAAAATCCAATCGCCATTTAATGGACAGTAAAGTACTAAATTAAGAGACTAATCTGTCGGAGCACAAAAAATATAAACCTACAAAGCTGCGAATCATTTTCCACACTCTTTAAAAAAAACTGTGCCCACAAGCATACTTGAGGCAACGAACCAAGTATAAACACCGGCTCAGAGACTCTAAGCAAATCAAAAAATTTAAAAACATAGCTTTAACTCAGCGCACCATTAACAACAAAAATTAACTCTAACGAGGTAATATTGTATGCGCCTTACTAGTTAGAAGTTTTATGGAGAAATATTTGTAAGCGCAACAGCTAAAGCTCAGCATACCAAGAAGCAGTGGCCTTTCTTCATCACGCAGCACATCACACTTTCCAACACTGTTCGCCCATAAAAAAGCGTTTGTTTTAATATAATCACACTGTGGCAAAGAAAAACAGCAAACTAATCTATAAACTATTAAGGACGGACTGGGTGCTGGCGGAACGGAATCGTAAGATAACAAAAGTGCTGAAATACTTGGATAGGTGTTTCAATAGCTCCAAGAAAATAGTACGGAAAATAATTTAAATAGTGTTTTTATTTAAGGTACGGGAGGAGGAAGCCATGTATGGAAGTTCACGCAAGTGAGGAACGAACTTTGAGCGCCATTCACTTGGGCGAAATATGACTCAAGCATCTCTCCACTTCCGATCTTTGTCCAAGTATCCTCTGGGTATTCAAAAGATATTCATTTGAAGACGAGCTAAAGGGAGAAGGCGAATCATCCCTCCCACGGTTGTGCACCCGCGACATAAATAAAACCCCTTCCCCAATGAAAAAGACGCAACAGACTCGGATGAGGCAAACAGCGAAAAAGAGAAACGCCTGACGCGCTATTGTAAACTCGGCTACCATTTACGCGGTGTTTATTCCAATAAGGAAGAAGAAGAAAGCAGTCACAGAGCGATCGTCGAAAGCCGACTTCGATTAACAATGCTCAATTGTCCCTGCCACAGAATAAGAGGAATTTTCAACTATATTTAGTCACTTGATGAGAGTGAACATCAGGGTTTTATTTTACAATATCTGCGTACTGTTGCCTATCACCGAAATCAATATCAGCGAGTCCAGTAAAACGATATATACGAAGAAGAATGCTTAACACAATCGATGAGAGAGTGGCATCAAGTGATCAATACGCGATTGAATTATAGCTGAAAAAAACTGTCTTCAATTTTAACAGAAGTTACGCCAACTGCGAGTTCATGGCGATTTACAGGTCAGTATCAGGAAACTCTACACTTATACCCACAATTATACCCACATTTATACCCACAATTATACCCACTATCAAACATAAAAAATCTTATTACTTCAACAAAATAATTCAACTCTTCGTCAAATGTGTTCAGCGTATAAAAGCGTGACGCCAGTTAAGGGCGATTCTTTATTGTTTTAAGTTTTGTCCATGCTTTATCTTGGTTACATCATATCGTTGCTTGCTGTAGAAATTGCAGCGCATCTGCAAACACACCATTTTATGCTTCATTTTGTGAGCAAGCCACTATCCTCAATGATGGCCAGTGGACCTTAGGGCAACACACATACAATCTGCAACATTCCATCAGCTACTGAATAAGGCTAAGCACATAGTGGTGCACCATGTAGAGTAGTTAGAGGAGACATTCCACAGGCAACAGGTCCGCTCAGCAATTAAAGAATGTAAAAGTTCGCCTAACGCAGTTAGATTATTTAGAGTTTGAGTAGACTATGTTATATTATCCGTTCCCACAACAGACAGGTCTACGTAACCGGAACGCACCCGGATTTTTATGCAGTCAAGGACTGTCAACTTGGCAGATTTCTACCGCTAAAACAAGAACACTATGTTATGCTATACAAAAGACCTTCAATCTTACAAAAAGTAAATGTATTAGTTTTTGACTTGCTCCCGTGTTTGCTGTGCTTATCGCTTTACTGTGGCTCATCGCTCTACTACAGCTCTAGCTTAAGTAAAGCGCAAGTTTCCATGTCCGCCGCTGTGTTTTAAACTTTTTGCACTAAATTGTGCAAATATTTGTTGAACAACGAAACAGCGCATATCAGCGGGATGCAGTTAACTCATTGGCCGTGTAGAATATCGGCGGAATAACGGCGTTTGCTCAGCGTGTACGTAAGTGGCGTGATTTTGATGCTGATTTTTGAATAATTTTAGGTTTTTATTTTTAGTTTGATTTCAAGCTTATTACAAATTTAGATCTACACTGCTTTGATGAGTTGATATTAACCTAAGACAGTATACAGTATTACTCTTGTTAAATGTTTGTACTCACGTTCGCCAAATTATCTGAAATGAAAGAGAAAAGTAATTTGATTTACTTGTTATTACAAGAAGAACGCATATACATATTTTTGAAATTTTAAAAATTATTTTTTTTTTTAGCTTTACAGATGTCCCTTTGAAGGTACCAGCCGAACGATCGTGTGATAGTACGACAATACCCACTTCTTATTCTAACGTCCTCTCAACGCACGCTGGAAACGTCAGTAACCCTTGTAAGATACGGTAGCCAACACGTGTGGAGCCTGGAGTCACTGTTAAAAGCGAGGAAGCTTCAGCAGAGTCACTCCGACGTATTCAGTTCCAGGTTTCGAAGCCAAATTGCAGCGTCTGTTCACTAGAGACACGGTTGCGAGCGGGCGTCGGGCTTGAAGCAAGCGGCTCGCTACATTCATATGCATAAAACTCTATATTACTCGCCTAGAGAAGTTGTACGCTGGGTTTACGACCTGCCACACAGAAACAACCCCCAATAAAATGCCTCGACTGAAAGACTTTAGATGAGGGAACCGCCATGTCCGGTTCCTTAATTGGGAAGGTGCCGCTGCCCAGCTGGTTGATGTCCTCGTAAAAAGAAAGGCTGACATCACCGCCGTCGAAGAAATGCGATGGACGAGAAATGGAGTTAGACCAGTAAGTCTTTATGACACTTATTGCAGCGGTCATATGAAAGAGCGCAAATTCGGTGTGGGATTTTTGTTGTGAGAAAGACTTAATCGTCGAATTCACTCCGATGGAAGAGCGCCTAGCCACAATCCGCATCCCCTCAAAAATTTTCAACTTAACACTAATTTGCGCCCACGCTCCGATGGAAGACGGAACACTTGTGCTTGGCGATTTCAACGCCAGGGTGGGCAAAGAAGGTATCAGCCTCCACGTCTAAACGTTTCCAAATCTGTCCGACTTCGCAGGGGCCCGAAATATAGTTATCTGTATTACCAGATTCCAGCACAAGAATATAATTCATCAAGCAATTCGGCTGTGTCTGGATTGAAAAGTTCGAAACCATCTTGTGATAATGAAAGACAGACTTCCAGTGTCCTTGACGTGCTTACAGTTCGGGAACTATCTTGTTATACCGGAAAAATTTTTAAAGAACTGTTTACTTTAACGGCTATTATTATTTTATGCCCTTGAACATTTTTTAAATTAAAAAAAATTTCAAATTTTTAGTGAAAGAGTTAACCACTACATTTATGCCTCAAATACTACATACCAATCCGGCGTTTCTACATTTATTTTATTTTCCAGGGAAATGAAAACAGAACTCGCCAAGTCACCGTCATTTATGTACATAATAAAACATAATTAACGGCAGTGTAAAGACAAAGCCTTAAAAAAATTAAATTGCGCCACAACATTATTATTTCGCCATTTCTTTAGCTTCTTTGCACATTTTCATAAAAAATGCAGCGAAAATGAGGAAGAAATTAAAGCTAACAAGCGCCATAATGATAGCATCAGCGACATACCAGCCTCGTTGTGGCGATAAACGTTAGAAAAACGAGTAAGGACACTACGTGCATGGCACGAGTGCTCGGTCGTAAGGCAATTTTTGCCTTGTGGGCAACGGCGAAACAAAGTCACTATTTAATTCAATTAATGGGTACATAATTATTGCATTTGTGGCTGCAAAGCGAAAAGTGGCAACACTGCATGGCTAATAAAGGCGCTATTTACGTATAAAGGAGGAAGTTATTTCAATTTATTACGTGAATTAGTTCTAAATATGTGCCCTGATATGTAAGAAACCGCCCTTAACTTAAATATATACTTCCGCACGAATTTCAAATCTTAGATAAGTCAGTTTCGGTTTGGCTGATCCGCAGTTTTATTTTTATTTTCACCAGCTCAACGGGATATCGGAAAGTTTGAGGTCCTTGTAAGAACCAAGAATTTTCGGCGCATAATTCAGGCCACTTTTTGCAAATTGCTTCGCACAAACGACGCATAACACTCAAATATATGCCGTGTTGATAGTTTGGCCGGTCAGAAAGACTTCAGAGTGCGTCACACTTCGATAATCGAAGAAAACTGTCAACATAGCATTGATTTTTAACCAGCTTTTACGTGTTCGGGGCACCTCTGTCACGATATTCGGCCGATTGATCGTCTGTTTTCAGGTCTTAAGCAGAGGCAAGCAAGACTCATCGGCAGTAATACGTTTCATGACATCCTGGCAGTCAGAAAGTATTGTTTCACAGACGTTAACGTGACGCTGTTTTCCGATAAAATAGAGTGATTTTGGCATCAATCATGCCTTTACTTTTCTTATACCCAAATGATCCTTCAAAATGGTTTTCAATGATCCTTCCGATATTCCAACGATTCGAGTAAGATATCTCACTGTTAGTCGTCGATTTTCAAGCACCAGTACTTTTATTTTATTGTCGTGTGGATCATCAGTTGATGTTGATGGTCGTCCTGAACGTGGTTCGTCGTTAACGCGTTCTCGACCTTCTTTGAATAATTTGTATCAATCAAAGATAAGTGCTCGCGATAAACAATTATCCCCGAAGGCCTTTTTCAATATTCTAAACGTTTCCGCATCATAAATTTAATTCCGCACACAAAATTTAATGCAACTTCTTTGTTGAATAATTTCACTCAACGCAAAAATCGCCGAATACACTTTATGTACTTCCTAAAGCCAAGCATCTACTAAACAATAATGATTATTTTGACGTGACATTTTGCGCAGATATCACTGACCGACGTGCAAACTTAGAAAAAACATATTTCGTCGAATGAGTTTTCTCGCGAATTTTAAATTAAAAAGTTTTACTTATTTTTTGCAAATCGTGGCAGGTATACTTATATCTCCAACTGCAACGGCAACAGCTGCGGATGGAAAGCGCTTTTCTTATGCCCAAAGTGTAAATACTTACACATATGATTGGTTCCCACCGCAGAGACAATTATTCAAATCTGTTGTTATATTTTAATGGATCTATTTCCTACTTAATGGCAAGTGGATCATTTTGTAAGGCAGTCCTTGGCAAGGACTTGAAACAGTACCGACCGAAGAGCTCATAGCGCTAAAAAAAAGAGTAAGACGAAAATCTTGGGAGCCTGACACACTTAAGTTAAATTAGAGTTTATTTTGGTTAAAAAATTTATATCTAAATATTTCAAAAGATGCGAAAAAGATCATAAAAGTTTGAAGGAAACGTAAAACTCCAAAAAATTATGTTTTCCTTATTGAAGAAGCAAGTGAACGAGGCTTGTTGGCAACTTATTTTATAATGAGAAAATAAAATATTTGGATAATGATATACAATAATACTAAAAAAATTTAACACAAGAAGGAGTAATTGCGTTTTTCCGCGCTTTGGAGCGGGTTCCTCGTCTAGAGGCCACTCGGCTAACTATCGATTGGACTTCGGAGTGAAATTTTGGAGCCATGTTTCATCCATTTTCACTTATCGTCTGAAAAACTCGGGCTTATAATACTTGAACATCTCCAAACACTGCTCCGGATCATCAAGTCGTCGTTATTTTTGAACAAAAGTGAGCTCGCGTGGCACCCATTTTACACAAAGCTTTCTCATAACCAAATATTCGTAAATTATATGATATATATTTGACGGTTTAGTCGATATCTTCAGAGTACCTGCCATCTCCAACAACTTCACTTTACGGTCATTCAAAACTATGTATTTTCTAACATAAACTTTTTTGATGTTTTCGTCGATAACAACCACTTTTGAGCTTTATTCTAATTTATTATATTTTCAATTTAAGAGCTTGCAATACAAAAGCGCCATGACTAGCTACGAAAATCTACCGTTATACTTAATGAATGTCAAAGTTTTCGTGAAAATGGGACTCATCGACTCGACTGGCTGGATCAAGCGTTTCTTGTATGGCTTAATATTAGTAACATCGTTGGTAGGGCAAATGATAAATGTGTTTAAGACATGGAGTGATGATATTGGCGATACGAGTATGAATTTTTACTGCTTGTTGCTGGTGACACATTGTTTAATTCGTTTCTCGATCGTGGTGAAGAAAGCCGAAAAATTTGAACGCTTCTTTCAATGCATCAAACAGTGGTACACTGATATCGAGGTAAGTCTTGGAAGATATAAGTGAGTGCGGTATACTAATTCTAATTTCTGGCATACAAAATTAGCGTAAAGGCGATCCAAAAATGGTCGGTACACTACAGGAAATCACTAGAAAAACTCAAAAGCTGAGTAAAGTGACCATCTATGTAGCCGCTTTAGCAACATTAGCCGCATTCAGCTATCCATTATCATTTGATGAACGCAGTAAGCTACTACATGGCAGACAATTCAATTATACATTTCTAATTACTTTCTTTTATTATGTTTCAATTTTGCTCTTCAAATTTTCTTTCAAAATTTCTTTCTCAAAGAACACATGATTGAAGTGCAATATCTGTTCTTCGATATCCTCCAAACACCGTACTATGAACTCTTTTATCTCATGGAAGTTGTGTTGGTAGCGCCGACTATTTTGGTTCTTTATCTCCCCTTTACGAATATTTTACTCATATCTCTGATGTTCGGCGAGCTGGCCTTAAAGGATTTGTGTGTGAAGCTAAGAAATATACGCAGTGAGAATGCGGAAACCATGCTACAGGAGTTCAAGGAATGCATTGAGTATCACGACGAGGTTATCGAGTGAGATAATCCACAAACTTTATCACTTCTTACTTAAGTATTTCAATTTATTTTTCCCTGTTATAGCTTGTGTGATGATCTCGAAGATTTAATTTCAGTGGATGGATTCTTTCATGTTGCGCTCTTTGGTATGATCCTCTGCATGCTGCTTTTTGTCCTCTCAGTGGTAGGTGCTTATAAAGTTTTAAAATCGAATTATTGAAACTCTTTGCCGTAAGCGCAAGGAAACGAGATTATCGAAAATAACAGTTAGATTTATGAGACAATATTAAAAACTCGATAAAACAGCCGGTCGTATGTCTTCACTTTTCTATTTGTAACTAGGTACATAATCTCCGACTCATTCTAATGGTTTTCCTATTTGTCAGTTTCAATATTTATATGATTGGTATTACCTACTATTATGCGAACAATTTGGCAACTGAGGTAATTTTGATTTCCAGTTGCAACCACATTTGGTGCTTTCGTTTTTTGTATGCGTACAAATATTTGAAATTTTTGCCTAATTCTAGAGTTTGGAAGTGGCCAATGCCATCTATGACACACCTTGGTATAGAGGAAATTCGGAAATGCGTAAATGTGTCATTGCTATGATCGCAAGATGTCAGAAACCTCTTCAAGTACACACAATTAAAGATTTGTTTATTATTTACTAATACAAAAAGATTTACTGTCTTCCAGATGAAAGCCGGTGGTCTATATCCGATGAATATGGAGACTTTCCAAGCCATTTTACGTGTATCGTACTCATATTTTTCCCTACTACAAGGTCTTAATCAATAATGAGACACTGGAATTTTTTATTGCACTGTAGAACAAGAATTAAACTCTGCTCAAATAAACTTCAATTACAAAATATCAACTTGTAATATTGATTAGCTTTTTCGGTGGTTCTTATGTAGCTTTCGAAGAAGATAGATGACGCCATCTTCAAATAATCAAGTTATAGTCCAATTTGAGCCTTATTCGAGATATCTATTGACAAGGCAGAATAAGGCATTATACTATATACGATCCGGTTAGCTTTTTAATAACTTATTTTTCCAACTTGCACTCAAGTTATCGTTTGGCTGAACAGACGCGCACCACGATATCTTGCAATCAATTCCTCTCTTCATCTCGATCATTTTAATCTTCCTAAAATTTACTGCAGCGGACACCGTTTGTGTGATTGCAACCGAGTTAACAACAGTGCGCCAGTCGTTTCTTTTCTTGGCGTTTTGGGGCCAATGGCATCAGATGTAGTCAACTGCAACTCCAAGTGATCTTTCCAAGGAAGGTCTTTCTTTTGCCGCCCTTAGTTATAAAGTTATGACTGCCAACAGTGACGCGGGAGCCAAGTCCTGAATGCGATGACTGTCAGATATATCGTCTTGTCTTCATCAAGCAATGCTTCCTGTTCCTCCTCCTTAAACTTGATTTGCTCTATAGGGCGCCCTTTGCCTTCCAAGCCAATATAACAACTTTTGAATCATGTAAACCTCTTTAAGCATGTTCACTCAGCTGCAGCATGTTCACCATAAACTTCCACCAAAATATGAAAACTTTCGGCTGATATTTTAATATTTGTTATATAATTGTTTTATCGTTTCATTGTCGTGTTCATAGCAAACGTAGATCAAACGGAATGCAATACGTACCCCAACAAAAATATACCGAACAAAATTTTACCGAATCATATACATACATACATATATGTCAGAGCGCTAGTGCTAGTATTTTGTATATCAGTGTTCATGCATATATCGGAGTGATTTGAAATAGGCGAAGCATAGGCGGCATACTACTGTGCCCAAAAAATAAGGTGACATTGTATTTATTTTTGAAAATTCTTTATTTATTCTTCCAAATCAATTTCATCCCCTTCAAAGTAATCCCCTCCCGATGCAATGCACTTATGCCAACGGATTTTACAATCTTCGAAACACTGGTTGTAGTCACTTTCCGGAATGGCCTTCAGTTCCGTCTTCGCTGCGACTTGAATCTCCTCTATCGTATAAAAACGGTGTCCCCGGAGCGGTCTTTTGAGCGGTCTTTTGAGCTCGGTGAACAGCCAGAAGTCGCACGGCGCCAGATCAGGTGAATACGGTGGTTGCGGAACGATATGGGTTGAGTTCTTGGCGAAATGATCACGAATTACGAGGGCAGTATGGGATGGTGCATTATCGTGGTGTAAAAACCAAGAATTGTCTTTCCACAATTCCGGCCTTTTTAGGCGGATAGCGTTACGCAAAAGACGCATAATGTTCAAATAATATTCCTTGTTGACTGTTTGACCGGTTGGAAGGAATTCATAATGCACAACACCACGATAATCGAAAAAAACACTCAACATGACCTTGATTTTTGAGCGACTTTGGTGCGATTTTTTTGGTCTCAGCTCTCTTTTGGCACGATATTCGGTCGATTAATAGGTTGTTTCGGGGTCGCAAGCATAGATCCAAGTCTCATCGCCAGTTATAATGCATTTCATGACACCCTGGTAGTCGGAAAGCATCGTTTCACACACTTCAACGCGACGCCTTTTTTCCAAAAAATTCAATGTTTTCGGTACCAGTCGAGATTTGACGCGCTTAAGGCCAAAAACATCCTTCAAAATGGTATTGGCTGAGCCTTTTGATATGCCAACTTCATCAGCAAGGTCTCTAATTTTTAACCGACGGTTTTTCAACACCAAATCTTTGATTTGTTGAACGTGAGCTTCGTCGGTTGAGGTTTATGATCGCTCTGGACGCTCTTCGTCTTCGACAGGTTCATGGCCGGCTTGGAAGTCACTATACCGCTTGTAAACATTTTTTTTAGACATAGCCTCATCACCAAAGGCTTTCTGCACCATCCTCAACGTATCCGCAGCAGAAATTTGATTCCGTAAAAAAAATTTAATGCAAGTTCTTTGCTCAACAAATTTCGACAGCGCAAAAAACGAAAAACTCACTTTTAGCAGCTCACAAAACGACACGCATCTCAAACACTAATGAATATTTTGACATGAAATTTGCCATAAATGTGACTGACAGTACTACCAACCTAAAAAAAAAAAAACAATTCTCCAAATCCTTCGACGCGCGCAGTTTAAATTCAAATGTCACCTTTTTTGGGCACAGTAGTGTACTATATTACGGTACTTTGGGTTATATATACACAAATAAGCATAGTAACAGAAAAAGAGAAGATGAGTGAGATCTGATCGTATTCTGCAAACTGAGAGAGGAGAGGCAGGAACCGTTAGGTACATTTAGAATAAAGAAGGAGTGCGCAATAATTAGGCGCTGTGTCCACGCAGAATCCGTATCTGCTAAGAGTTGAATGCGCAGTGCCTCGGAAGAATAGCGAGCCAACAACTCCCTGGGAATTTGGAGTGATCATTATCCGCCACAGATTCAGTTTTTATGTTTTCAGGCTCAAAATGGTATAAAAAGCTATGCGCTATACTTTTCGGATATCTACGGTACCGACAAATAAGCACTTTTTTGGAGAGTAAAGAACATAGGTACATATACATATACAATTTCAGATCAATTTCTCAAAAACTGAGAGACTAGTTGGCATATATACAGACAAATAGACGGACATACAGACGCAGCTAAGTCGACTCAGCTCGTCTCAGCTCCGACGTTGACTTTTAGGCGCTGCAAACTACGTGGTAAACTTAGTGGGTATACTAATTATGCGTACTTGTATAATTAATTTTGAAAAGTATCAAATACTCTGCAACTATAATATATAATTACTGTGATTGAATTAACTGAATATATTGCTGAGCGTTAATTTCGATGTCACATAACCAGTATTTAACAGTCCGCAGAGCATCAGCAGCATTTTGAAGACAGGTATCAATTAGTGGAATATTTATGGTAACAGCTGCAGATGAAATTTGAATTTCTTATGTCAGGAGTGCGAAGACACAGATGATTGGTTCCCACTGCAGAGAAGAATACTCGAAGTCATGCTAATTTCCACGCATCTGTCTTCTATTTAAGGACGCACTAATCATTTTGTGGGTCAGTTGGCAAATAAAGTGTACAGTGCGAACCACAGAATCTAAACCGCTAAAAGTAGTTAACCCTCAGTTTAGGTAAGTCAAAGATTAATGGGAAACTTGGGCAAAAAATAAGAGAATGTGATAAAAGTTCTGCAAAAGTGTGCCATCTGAATAGAGAAGCTAAAATCTTATATAAAGGTGTACAGCTGCTGGCATAAGCCTATGATCCCGATATTAATTATCAGACTGTATAAGGAAGCGGAGCAAATCTGGCTGGTAGTGAACGAGGGCAAGACGAAATATCTTCTATCATCAAACAAACAGGCGTATCAGGCGGGACTTGGCTCCCACATCATTGTTAGAGGTCATAACTTCGAATTCGTAAATAATTTCTATGTTGGATTCAGCATTAACACCAACAAACTACGTCAGCCTGGTTATCCAACGCAGAGTAACTCTTGCCAACTGGTGCCACTTCTGACTGAGCAGGCAATGGAGAAGTAAAGCCCTCTATCAATGAATAGAGACCAAATTGTACAAGTCACTCATCATCTTCGGCATTACGAATTTTCAAGAGAAAGACTCAGCAGAAGATTTATGGTCTTTTGCGCGAATATCGCGCTCGATGGAACGAGCTGCGGCTTTGCTACTTATGACCTAGCCAGTGTACGAATGTCGTCCGAATGTATGAATTTTCGATGCAGTTCCCGCCGGGAGAAGCAGAGGAAGAGGAAAGCCTCCACTCCCTTGGAAAAACCAGGTAAAGAAGCACCTGGCTTCGCTTGGAATCTCTAATTGGGGCCACAATCAGAAAAGAAGAAACGGCTTGTTGTTCAAACTTTATCAAGCCAACTAAATAGACCTGAATACCTACGGCTGCCACTTTGCCGACAATATCAAGAATGCTTTTTCAATTAATAGTGTGTTCTGTGTCTCTGCCAAAAAAGTGTAAAATAGGGCCAGTAGTTTCCACATCTCCCATACACCTAATATAAACATCTTCAAACCTTATACTTTGTATGTGTATGTATGTACTATTTATGGGTAAATATATGAGTTAACTTAAACAAACTGTGAGAGCATAATTTTCCTGCTAATAACATCTCCTCAAGCAAATGAATTGCTGAAATAGAGTCCTAGCATTGATGTCTAAAGCTTACTAACGAAACTGTGTTGAATCGGCTCACGAAGTATTTTTCCATTTTATCTTTAAGAGAGTGGAAATCAGCAGCACCATGACTAACTACGAAAATCTACCATTATATGCAGTAAATGTGAAAGTTTTGGTTAAAGTGGGATTCCTCGACTCAAGCGGCTGGACGAAGGGACTTCTATTTTGCTTAATGATATTAGTAACATATGTGGGATCAATTATAAATATGTGTAAGACATGGAGTGAGAACCTTGGCGAGACAACCATGAATTTTCATTGTTTTTTGCTTTTGACACATTGCTTAATTCGTTTATGGATCGTCAGGAAGAAAAAGAATAAATTTGAGCGCTTCTTGCAATGTGTCGAGCACTGGCATAGAGAAATCGAGGTAAGAGTTGGAAGATATAAGTGAGTACGACATACTAATTCTAATTTCCGATACACACAAAAAGCGAAACGACGATCCACAAATGGTCGGTATACTAAAGGAAATCACCAAACGAACTCAACTGCTGAGCAAAATGACCATCTATGTAGGGGCTTTAGGAGCGTTTGCCGCTATCTTATATCCATTATCATTTGATGGACGCAGTAAGCTACATGGCAGACGATTCTATTTTATATTGCTCATTACTTTCATTTAATATTAAAATTTTCTTTCAAAGGACATCTGATAACAGTGCAATTGCCACCCTTCAATGTTCTCCAAACACCATTCTTTGAAATCTTTTTTCTCTTGCAAGTGACGTGGTTAACGCCGGCCGTTTTAACTCTCTCTCTCCAGTTTACGAATATTTTCCTCATATCCTTTATGTTCGGTGTACTGGTCTTAAAGGATTTGTGTGTGAAGCTAAGAAATATACGCAGTGAGAATCAAGAAACCATGCTACAAGAGTTCAAGGAGTGCATTGCGTATCACCAAAAAATTATCGCGTAAGATTATCCACAAGTTGTAACCTTTCCTACTTCATTTATTTCCCTTTTATATAGTTGGTGTGATGATCTCCAAGATTTGCTTTCATTGGATGGATTCTTTCACCTTGCGCTCTTTGGTATGATGCTCTGCATGCTGCTCTTCTTCCTTTCAGTGGTAGGTACTTGTACTTGATTTTATGTTTCATATTATCAACAAATTATTTAAACTATTTTCCATTATCGCACGGAAACGAGACTGACGGTCTCTACCTTCGCCTATCTAACTCCATCTCATTTTTCTCTTGTCCCATTTTTAATTAGATACATGATATCCGACTTATTTTAGCGGCACTGTCATTTGTCAGCTTCACTACTTATATCATTAGCATGACCTATTATTATGCGAACAACCTGTCAACTGAGGTAAGTTTGATTTTCAGTAGCAAACTGTCTTCGTACTTTCGTATGTTGTATTGGTGGAAATACTTGAAATACTTGAAATTATTTGCTTAATCTTAGAGCCTTGAAGTGGTTAACGCCGCCTACGACACACCTTGGTATAGAGGAAATTTGGAAATGCGTAAATGTGTCATTACTATGATGGCAAGATGTCAGAAACCTCTACAAGTACTACAAATTGTTAAATTATTTACTGTTTATGTAGACGAAAAGATTTATTTCCAGATGACGGCCGGTGGACTATATCCGATGACTATGGAGAATTTTCAAGCCATTATACGTGTTTCGTACTCATATTTTTCCCTACTACAAGGACTCAATCAACAGTAACTCACTGATATACTTTTCTTGGCGCACTGTAGAACTAGATTTAAACTCTGTGCAAATATACCTAATTTATAACATAGAAAAATATATTGGATCTATTACTTATTGGTCAGATTCCGCTTTTAATTTTTTACGTTAACGCTTGTCGTAATGGATCTTTCATCTTCTTACAACGTTAAGGTAGCATTTCTATCACGCAAAATCGTTTCTCTAGAGCTCTTAGCTTCAGATTATATATTATTAAAGTTCCCTATTTTGAATATTTTCGTGGCTGCTCCAAAACGTTTTGAAACCCAGGACATGCTTTGTTAGTTATAAGTGTTAAAAACGACCTTTAAGTGAACCGAGCTAACATATTTCCAAAATATTGAAGTTGTATACTTTCTTCTTCTTTATTAGCGTAGGTGGGATGGAGTCATGTGTTGAATACTTTCACTAAACGCATAATATACTGAACTACTCTAAGAGTGCTCTCTTAAAGCATGAAATCATTTTCAAAAATATCGTTCGTTCTTAAATAATCATTTTTCCTGTCTACCTCTTATAGAATTTTCTACACGACAAGACACGACCATATTTAAACTGTCAATTAAGAATCCTCGCTTGACTCGTCCTTTAAGCTCTTCACACAAACATGGTTTTCCGCTCAAGTATTATGCACTTCACAAAAAAATACAATAACAAATTAGCAGTTGTTGTTGTTCGCATTAATTATAGCTTATATCCATACAAACTTTTACGACTCATGTCCTTTGAAGTGAAATGCCGCCGCGTCTGTGAGAATGTTTCCTTAACGCACATTGAAAAATTATTTGCATATTGATTTCCAAGGTATTTGTATACATGTACAGTTATATGTATGAATGCTTTTGGCTTCTTTCCCGAGAAGATTATATTCAACTTAATGGCACATTAATCATTTTGTCAGAAAGTTGTCAACGAAGTCCTGAACGCTTATGAAATTTAAAGAGTCATTGTTGGATTAGGACAACACGGGTGAAGCGATTTTAATATTTTTTTTTTGTTTTAAAAAGATTCTATTGATCTTATAGATGTCAGTTTACTCAACAAGAAATCTAAGGTAGGAAGTGGTACTGTTTTATTGATTTTTGACACCAATTTAGCTCAAACTAAGTCCTGTTCAGTTATCTCTCATAGTAACCGATATATTGGGTAGTCAAAAAAGTCAAAAGACAAATTGGAATTTAATAGAAACCACAGCTTTTAGTCTTTATCTTTCATCTTTTTTTTATTGTGCCATGACGAACTTCACATCGCGCAAATGGCCTTCAGGGCACTCCATGCACTTACACAGTCGTTTATCGTAATTTTCCATGATTGTTCTGTATAAAGCTGTGGGATTGTTGCAATCGACCTGAGATTTTAAATGAGCCCATAAAAATTAATGAAATGGTGTTAAATCAAACGAACTAGAGGGCCAGTTCTGGTCACCGAAACGAGAGAGTGCAAGCTCTGGAAATGACTCATGTAGTAACTGAAGTGTTTCACATGCTGTACGATACGATATGATCGTACATATGTGGCACCGTCTTGTTGAAACCACATATTGGCCCTCATCAATACCATACAATTTCGGGAAAAAGAACTGGGTTATTACAACGCGATATCAGTCAGCGCTCAACCAGCCTCATTTTCAAAAAAGTATGCTGCTATTATGCCTCCAGCCCAAAATTCACACCAAAAGGGAACGTTGTGTGCTATTTGTGTTGTTTACAGTAACTTAAAATATTCATCTCTGCCAAAAAATGTAGTTAACTCATGAACGTTTTTGCGCGATTATATTTCTCTATCGACCTCGTCTATTGAGGCTGTGCGCGAACTGATATTGAAAGACAGTCGTGTGACCCATCGTGAGATTGTGACAACTATAAGCATTAGTGGGATTAGCACACATTCAATACATTACATTCACAGTCAATCAATGACCAGATGAGTCGAATTCAACAAAAGTTGGAAAAAGTAAGGTTATGTTTGGGCTCTACTAAACCGTAGTCAAGCCAATAATGTTCTCCAGTGTATTCGTCTGGTACAGAGCGCCCAAAAACTTGTAACTCTCTCCGATGACATAATTACTTTCAGAGACAACTACTTCTCTTCTACTATAAATTGTTATACTGTTAATATTTCTTAAGTAAAATATTTTTTTTTTTTTGCACGGACGAGCCGACATCATCCTTCATGCAAAGCACCAGAGAACGCCAACGCATTGCTCTTGTAACTTCGTTAACGCACACGCAGAACACATACAATTATGCGCATTAATGACTTCCTTGTTGAAGAACAACGATTGTTGGCGATCCGTATTAATTACAGCCGATACATAAGTATAATCCTGCGCTTCCTTTGACTTAAAATTCCCCCACGCAAATGAGAATGTACGCTTGGCTCACAACGTAGAGTCAATTATATACTTATTTTGAGTCGATTTATGTATTTACCGTTAATGAGTAAGCACATGCCTGCTTTCCCAGCAACATATTTGCAATACCACGTATCGTTCGGACGCATCGATATATATAAATACATATACTATCTTTTTCTTTTTGATATTTTTCATATTCATTCATTATGCCCCAGTTAATGGCACTTGATGCAATTTGTCAGAGCGCTCGAAGTTGAAATGGCACCTTTGCTGGGGACTGCAAGCAATCAATTGCAGCAACAATAAAAAAAAATTCTTAATGCGGAAATTTGACTCAATTTACGAATGTTATCATTTTATGGAACTATTAAAGTTAGCTTTTGAAGATCTGCAGAGCGTTCCTGGATGCAATTTGTTAAGACTTAGAGAGTGCGGAACCGCGGAGGGAAAGGTACTTTCCCCAATTGTTTGAATATTGATAGTTAATGACTTAATTAAAATACTCGAGAAACGAGCCTGCCTATGGTTAAAGGAAATCCCTAAATACCGTCTACAAGCAAAACCGAAGAGTACCTCAACGTGGTATCCAACTGGGCGAATCGAATCGGATTAGTCGTCAATCTAAGTAAAACTGAAATGATTTAATGATTAATTTTTAAGATCCCAATCGTGACTCTCCCTTCTTTCGGATAAACACATCTTCAACCTCTTGGTAAGGTGAGATACCTACGGCTCATCCTTGATAGAAAGGTTTCTTGGCGTCCAAATATCGAGAAGAGAGTAAGAAGCCATCGGTTGCCTTATAGAAAAACTGTAGGGAAAGGAGGGAACTCTGATCAAAGGTTGTGCTTTGCCTCTACTAAACCGTAGTTAAGTCAATAATTTTCTTTGGTGCATTCGTCTGGTAGAGTGCGCTGAACAAGACTACAATTGCTAAAAAGTTAGAGCTTTAGCGGTTCTCATCTGCATCTCCGGTGCACTGCGGACTACACTAATGACATCACTTAATGCCATTTTAACGCAGTAACCGTGGATATTGCTGAGAGGTGCATGTGTGCAAAGTGTGCTTTAAGCGTCAAGAAAGCTGGTCAAATACCCAGGCAAAAGGGTCAAGTCACGGACAAGTCGAAATTATCTGCTTCTTAAACTGCACCCCGGAAAACTTGGATCAATCTACAGACGTGTGGATGAATAGGAGTCGCTAAAGAAGAGCCCCAGTGAGTTTTTTGACAACTTGAATCACTGTGACACAGAATCCACTCGCGACGGCTGCTTTTCTGCTCACGTATCGACGAGAGATGTGTGGATGAGAGAGGCTAAGTGAACTTTTTCACGGATGGATCTAAACTAGCAGTGAAGTTTTAAGAGAGAGTTTTCTGTAAAGAGCTCTTCAACCATTTTAGTTTTAAACCGGTCCTCTCTAATCTTTTCCAGGCAGAATCGGCTGCTATCAAGATGGCGGTGATAATACTGCTACGAATTCCAGATTCTTTTACGGAGATGAACAATCGCACCGACAACAGCTACAATACTAGCTCTGAGCCTGAGCCAAAGCTAATCAAAGAATGTCTATTCTCACTAGAAATACCATCAAGCTACTTTATCGTCAGACTTATTTGGGTGCCTGATCACAGCGGATCCGATGAGCTGGTTGCGCTCACATCGGAATGGGACCGAGTTAGATTTCCAATGGCGTCTCGCGGTCTAGCACTGAATTAGGAACAGGAGATCTACTGAACTAGAGGTTCTTGCTAAACAATGTCCGATAGGCAATCATGCAGAAGGTTAAAGATCTTGTAGGATGCTAGTTTCCAAGTTCTATAGGGTAGGGTGAGTTCAAAATATCTAGGCGCTTTCTCCTCCATTGCACAGTCTCTGCAAGACTAACACATAAACATTTCTGTAGTCTTAACTAAGGCGTTCCAGAAGACATAACCGAAACTAACATAAGCAGTCTCAACAACTTTGTGATAGACTCCAAGCGCTTTGTCGATTTGTAAGGCTCTTATGATCCAATATGTAGGAACTGGGGTATCACAACGGACCGGCGTTCCAAAATGGCCAAGTGAGGTCCTTGTTAGAAGAAGAGTGGTGAATCGAACAAACAAGTAGTTAAATTCAATTCGCTTAAATACTAGGTAAATATTATAGTTAATGGGAGAAAAAAGAGTTTCTACAAATATTATTTTCTTCCATTCTAAACCAACCGGAGTATAATACATATGTAGATACCAAGGAAAAATTTACCAAAATATTTTTGATCGATACCAATGGCTATATTATTGAACTATCCAAATGTCATAAGACTACTAATATGGAACTAATGGCCTCCACATAGACCTAATTGAAATATTTCTTGCTAAAAATATGAAAAAAAATTGCCATGCATTTTTCCACACTTAACTTAATTGTTGCAATTTACAGTTAAACGCAACAATTTAAAGCAATTATCAGAGCTAACAAGTGTTGTGACCTTTCAGCACCTCAAAATTACCACACCATCTTTCGCCATTCAATAAAAAGACAAGTCCGTAAGGGTTCTTCATTCAGTATTTTTCAATGAATAACGGACTTGTAAAGCAACGCAAAATGCAGAATTATAAAAATTTACCGTTGTAATCAGTAAATGTGAAAATTTTTCTGCAACTGGGACTCAACGGTCAATCCACCAGAACAAAGCCAATACTTTCGGCCTTCATTCCGGTGGCCACATACTTATATGGGACAAATCATCAATTTGTATAAGACGTGGGGTGGCGACATCGGTGAGACGGGCATGAGTTTTTATATGCTAGTTAGACTCCTCATGGTGGTGCGCAACAACGAGCGGTTCGTGCGTTTCTTCCAAAGCATCGATCGTTGCTATAAGAATATTGAGGCTCGGCACAATAATTGTTGGACGAACTAAAAATAAGATTTGTAAAATTTTGGCATTTGTTTACTCTTTCTTGCACTTTAAAACAGCTAAACAGTGATGCGGAAGTGGTCCGCATGCTGCAAGACGTCACCACACATACTCAAAAAGTTTACACGCAACGGCTTCTACACCATCACCATTGGTGCTTTCGCTTTTACATAAATCCCATTTCTTTCGAGGAACGCAGTAAGCGACAGTCAAATAAAGTATCTACCGTTATGTATATTTTTATTGTTTCTTCTCTTATTAATTTGAAGAATTTATACTGGATATACATTATATTTTCTTTGACGCCAAACAGACGCCATTCTACGAATTCTTCTTTCTCCAACAAGTGTTTGTGCCGACATTCATTTTCGTTTACCTGCCATTCACGAATATTTTGCTTACGTCGCTCAAGTTCAGCGAGGTGATTTTGTTGGATCTGCACACGAAGTTGCGAAACATCAGCAAACAGAATGAGGCGACCCAACTGGGAGAGTTTAAGGAAGGCCTTTTGTATCATGAGAAAATCATTTCGTAAGACAACTATTTACTGACAATTTAAGAAACGGATAGTCAAGGAGTTGAAATAATATTTAGAACCTGTATCATAATTTCTATAATTTTTTCCCCGATTTTCTGTCTCTTTTACTTGTTTGAAAATTGCGGAACAACAGTAAATTTGCCCACAAAATAAAGTAACATTGTATTTATTTTGAAAATTCTTTATTTATTCTTCCAAATCAATTTCATCCCGTTCAAAGTAATCTTCTCCCGATGCAATGCACTTTTGCCAACAGATTTTGCAATCTTCGAAACACTGGTTGTAGTCACTTTCCGGGATGGCCTTCAGTTCCTTCTGCGCTGCGGCTTGAATCTCTTCTATCGTATAAAAACGGTGTCCCCGGAGCGGTCTTTTGAGCTTGGTGAACAGACAGAAGTCGCACGGGGCAGATCAGAAGAATACGGTGATTGCGGAACGATATCGGTTGAGTTTTTGGCGAAATGATCACGAATTACGAGGGCAGTATGGGATGATGCATTATCGTGGTGTAAAAACCAAGAATTGTCTTTCCACAATTTTGGCCTTTTTAGGCGGATAGCGTTACGCAAATGACGCATAACGTTCAAATAATATTCCTTGTTGACTGTTTTACCGGTTGGAACGAATTCATAATGCGCAACACCACGATAATCGAAGAAAACAGTCAACACGACCTTGATTTTTGAGCGACTTTGGCGCGATTTTTTTGGTCTCGGCCCTCTTTTAACACGATATTCGCTCGATTGATCGGTTGTTTCGGAGTCGTAAGCATAGATCCAAGTCTCATCGCCAGTTATAATGCGTTTCATGACATTCTGGTAGTCGGAAAGCATCGTTTCACACACTTCAACGCGACGCCTTTTTTCCAAAAAATTCAATGTTTTCGGTACCAGTCGAGGTTTGACGCGCTTGACGCCCAAAACGTTCTTCAAAATGGTATTGGCTGAGCCTTTCGATATGCCAACTTCAAACAAATCTTTGATTTGTTGAACGTGAGCTTCGTCGGTTGAGGTTGATGGTCGCTTAGAACGCTCTTCGTCTTCGGCACGTTCACGGCCGGCTTGGAATGATACCACTTGTAAACATTTTTTTTAGACATAGCCTCATCACCAAAGGATTTCTGCACCATCCTCAACGTATCCGCAGCAGAAAGTTGATTCCGTAAACAAAATTTAATGCAAATTCTTTGCAGAACAAATTTCGACATCGCAAAAAACGAAAAACTCACTTTTAGCAGCTCACAAAACGACACGTATCTCAAACACTAATGAATATTTTGACATGAAATTTGACATAAATGTGACTGACAGTACTACCAACCAAAAAAAAAAATTTTCCAAATCCTTCGACGCGCGCAGTTTAAATTCAAATGTCACCTTATTTTTATATGGTAAGCTAATGATTTTAAATGAGATTGAGATTGAGACTAAGATTGAGACTGAGATTTAGATTGAGATTAGGATTTGGACGAAGACTGGGACTGAGATTGAGATTGAGATTGAAATTGAGATTGAGACTGAAGTCTCGATTGAGATGGAGACTGATTATGAGTTTGCGATTGAGATTTAGACTGAAACTGAGGTTCCGATTGAAATTGAGAATAAAAATGAGACTGAGATTGAGATTGTAAATGAGAATAAAATTGAGATTGAGATTGAAGTTGAGATTGAGATTAAGATTGAAATTGAGATTGAGGTTGAGACTGATATTGAGATTGAGATTGTAATTGACTTTGAGACTGAGGTTCCGATTGAGATTGAGAATGAAAGTGAGACTGAGACTGAGATTAAAATTGATATTGAAATTAAGATTTAGACTAGGATTGAGACTGATATTGAGATTGAGATTGATATTGAGACTAAGGTTCCGATTGAGATTGAGATTAAGATTGAGATTGAAATTGTGATTGAGATTGCAAATGAAATTGAAATGGTTTTTGAGATTTTGATTGAAATTGAGATTGAGATTGAGATAGAGATTGGGAATAATATTGAGGATGAGATTAAAATTAAAATTGATATTGAAATTGAAATGTGATTGAAATTGAGATTGAGTATAATATTGAGACTTAGATTTAAAATCAAATTGATATTGAAATAAGAATGAAAGTAAAAGTGAGGAGTACGGCTTCCCTAACATATTTTTAATATAAAATATCTTATGTATTTATATAGGTACATGATCTTCGTCTCATATTATCAGATTTGGCGTTTATCAGCTTTAACTTTTACGTCATCGGTATAACCCACTATTATGCTAATAATTTCTCGAACGATGTAACTGTTTATTCGTTGAATTTTATATACACACACGCAAATATATATATATATTTTTTTTTTCGTTATTGAGGTAGACAACGCTCAAGCGGTAATACCCGAGTTTACAACAGCACGCCAGTCGTTCTTCCTTTACTACCTCTATTTTCTATATCTACCTTTATATTGCATATACTTCGAACTATGTTTCTTTTAATGCAGAGCCTAAAAGTTGCCTATGTCGCTTACGATACCCCGTGGTATGATGGGAATCTGGAAATACGCTAATGTGTGCAGTTAATGATCGCCAGAAGCTATAAGCCACTCGAAGTATGTTGTTACAAATAGCAAAATCATTTTTAAATGTGTTACAAATCTTGTGAAAACATTTGCTTTCTTCCAGATTAAGGCTGGTGAACTCTATCCGTTGACTTTGAACAACTTTCAAGCTATTCTGCGTATATCGTACTCTTCTTTTTCGATGCTGCAAGGCTTCAGTCAACAATAACTTAGAAAATTAAGACCTAAAATTTTGTAGAACCACTATCACAGCTTATAGCACTGTTCTATATGCTATTTTAGAGTGAAACAGAAAATTACATTTACATGAAATCATATTTGCAAACAAATATAATTCTTCACGCATAATTTTACCTCAACTCAACTCATCAGCTATTGTTTGAACATTCACTGACTGTACGAAATTAACATATATACAGAATATTCTTGCATTCAGCACACGTTTGCTTTCTGCAATTGAATTGTTTCATGAATAAAGTGCTAATTAAATTAATAGCATTCCTTTTCGGGTCGAAATAAATTCAATTTGCTATATTTCCGAAGAAAGCCTGTATGGTATTTATTACCAACGGCACGTGTGGAAATTCTCAAAAACAGCATAAAAGCAACTGAAACAATAAATCAATGTGAATATGCAGGGATTTGTAATTAGTTTATGTAAATAAACGAAAATGCAATTTTAATGTGATTACTTCAATTGTTGCGTATACGCAATGTTGCACTGCTGCTATATTTGCTAAATAGGTATGAAGACTGGAATTACATAAATTTAGAAGAAACAAAAACATGAAAAAATGTTAACATCGTTAACGAGCTGTAATACCCTTCACAAGTTCAAAATATTTTTTGAAAGAACTTGATTTTGATTGGTCAGTTTGTATGGCAGCTATATGCTATAGTAATCCGAATGAGATAATTTCTTTAGAGGTTGCATCCTTTTTTTTATACAAGAACCCATGCCAAATTTCGTGAAGATATCTTGTCAAATTAAAACATTTTTCAAACAAATGCTGAATTTTGAGCGATCAGTTTGTATGGCAGCTATATGCTATAGTGATATGATCTAAACAATTTCTTCGGAAATTGCAGCTTTGCTTCAGGCAATAATTCGTGCCAAATTTCGTGTTGACATCTCGTCAAATTAAACATTTTGCCATACAAACACTTGATTTTGATTGTTCAGTTTGTATGGCAGCTATATGCTATAGTGATCTGATCTAAACCATTTCTTTAGAGATTGCAGCTTTGCTTCAGGCAATAATTCGTGCCAAATTTCGTGCTGATATCTCGTCAAATTAAACAGTTTGCCATACAAGTACTTGATTTTGATCGGTCAGTTTGTATGCCAGCTATACGCTATAGTGATCGGAATGAAAAAATTTCTTCGGAGATTCTACTCTTGCTTCAAACAATAACCTGTGTCAAATTTCGTAATGATAACTCTTCAACTTAAAAGGATGTCCATACAGGCACTTGATTCCGAACGTTCAGTTTACATGGCAGCTATATGTTATTGGAGCCCGATATCAACGGTTCTTAAATATAAGAAGGTTCTTAATGCAGAAAAAACATGTCCAAAATTTCGGACCGATATCTCAGAAACTAAAATAGTAGTTGGTGTATACGCCTCCTATAACGTAATATACACTGTTCAGGTTATAACAAGCTATAAAAGCCATAACAACAAGACTCTGAAAAAACTTTAATGCAACAAAAATCAAAAATTATTTCACTACAAAATTTCGTACATTTTCATAAATATATTTTGACTATTTAACAACGGAGAAAAGTCGATTTGCGCAAATCAAATTTCGATACAAATACCTGGCTGCCGGCAGAAAAGCTCAAACACAACAACAAAGCAACTCAGCTATATCCATATATATTCATCTGTATAACTTATTGAGTGCAAGCAAACACCCACAAGCATGAATAAGTGGGCATGATTTTTATAAATCACACATGTATGCTCATACATAAATACATCTGTGCGCATACACACATGTACATATATACATATATTTTTTTTACGTTTATACACATGTATATAACTAAAATATGCCCATTAATGTCTGTCTGCCTGACGATCACGTAAAATTGAATATATTTTCATTTTACAAAATATTTTCCGTCTGACGCATACCTGCACATCCCGACGCATGGCGTTTGCTTGTATGAAATGTGAAAATATATATGACAGCATGCATCTGCGTTAGCATGCAATTTTACCGTTTGCCTCATGCTTGTCGTTATAGAAATACTCATTTTGCGAAAATTGGTTGGTGAATTTCCATGCTGTAGACATTTCCTGCCTAGACATATGAGAACAAAAAAACAAAATTTGCAAACATATGCATATATACACAAATAAAAATATTATAACTGCAGTTATTGTCGGACTCACACATACACACATTTGTTCTTTTCATTTATTCTAACAAAATATGAAATATTATAATGACTCGGCAGCAAAACATTGTTTTATTATGAAAATATTACAAGAATAACTGCTGTTTTTAAAAAAAAAAAAAAAAATGAAAATATAACTGTTGTCTCTGTTTAATACCGCTACAACGTTTTTTAAAGAATAAATAAATATCTGTGTTATTCCACTGCTCAATTATCACAGCCACCAGCCTGCTTTCAGCTCTCAGAGAATCCACTCATGGTCACTTACCTCAAGTGAGGCAGTTTTTGACCGCTCACTGTACAGTAAATAATTCTAAAAGTAATTAAATATAAAATTAATCCAACGTAAACTGCATTTTCGCTCACAATTTTGTTTAAAAAAAATACGTGGCTTAAAAAAAATACGTGGCTCCACACTGCGTATACGCAACATTTGTACCATCGAATTAAGCTGGCGTTTTCGCTTATTTACTTTGATTAAATTGTTGACATTGCTTAAATAACGTATACCGTTAGCAGAAAATACCCCGTTACAGTGTTGATTATATTAACACTTTGCGCTCTAAATAATTTAATTACAACGAGCATTCGTACAGCAATTTAATGTTATGAATATTTGAAAACATGTCTGAGCTCACAAACACGCTAGCGGCGATGGGGAGGTGAAAACTTTTCATTTTCGCAATTATATTTGATTACAAAATATAGAAAAATAAAGAAACTATATTTTAGCGTATAAAAAATTCTAAAAATATTAAAATTTATTTTTGTTTTAGTGCTTAAAATCAGGAGGCAACAACAGTGTCGGATTTGTAATGCAAACATCGATAAATGATTTTTTTTTAAGTAAAAACTGTAGTAACTAACACTTGTAGTTGTTTAAAGAGTCACGTTTTCAAATATGTGTAACCTGCTAAGCGAGAAAAATCCAATTTTAGCTGCAGTGTTTATATTTGGTGGCCGGGGAAGACTTTTCAATTTGAGCGATCTGCAGCTTAACCATTTATGTGTGCATATAGAGTTATGAAAATAATTTAAAACTCAGAAATAACAATAAAAATTTACAATATATACGTATGCTGCAATACAAAAAAACCAAAGTATTAAAACATGCATATTTTTGGTTACGCAAAGCTAATAAGCAGGAACTTTCAAAATAATATTTTAGGGCATAATAATCTAAGAAATTGTATAAAATGTTTTGAAAAATATACATATTTGGTTAAAAAATATATATATTTGATTAAAAAATATGCCTTCAAGCATTTCTATACATTGAGCATCAACTATTGCCTACATTTAGGCTGCACCTGCAAATAAAAAATGTAAATGAAAATGTTATCCGTTGCGAGGACCTCAATTTATAAGTGAGCCTAACTATAATATTTATATAATATTATGTTGTCAAAAAAGTCTTGCGGTATTTTTATTGAATCAATTCGTGTGGCACCCATACATCGAGCTTCTTAGTGACTCCAAGCTTCTTCAAATGGTTTATAACGGTTTGATGACTACTATGGCGGTCTCTTTCGACCAATTCAGCGATTTTATCGCAATTTTTGACGACGGGCCTTCCAGAGCGTGGCGCATCTTCGACCACCTCTACACCATGACCAAAAACGTTGAAACCATCGTTGTGCGGTGGAAATGGAAACTGTATCGGGTCCATAAACTACACAAATTTTTTTGGCGGCTTGAGATGCATTTTTGCCTTTATCGTAGTAGTACTGTAAAATATGCCGTATTTTCTCTTTATTTTGCTCCATGTTTGCGGCGCTATAACTCACGAACGACTTAAAAGAAACGACAATCAATCAAACACATGTTAGCGCGTGAAATGAGCTTTCCAAAAAGGTATAGCATGACCCGATGCGACGATAAAACTAGAACTACGCGCTTTCAGCGCCAACTAGCGAAAATACCGCAAGACTTTTTTGACAACACAAAAGCTTGAAAAACTTCATTGAAGTTGGCTCCAACACTTTTAAAACGCATTTCTACCAGCACTGACCAATTTCCATGACAAATTTGTTTCGATCTTATAATCCCGATCTTTTTGGTCTATAAATATATATTTTTAATGTAGGATGTATAAATATCAATGATCTACTAGAAAAGCTCGAGGAAGTTTGCTGCCGGGTGATTGCTGATGCAGACAACGTAGCTCTATTGATTAAGGAAAAATGTGTGAATACCGTGTAGCACTCTAAGCAATTGGGCTGCTAAAAATGGCTTCTCCATAAGCTCCAGCAAAACCGAACTAGTTTTATTCACTAAGAAGTACAAAATCATGAATAGGTAGCACCATCACTGAGAGTAACACGTCTTCGGCGGCTGACGAAATAAAGTCCTAGATCTCATCTCAGAACAGAGAGAAAGCTCACGTGGAAAGCCAATATAGAAGAAAGATTAAAGTATCGGTTGCCTGTACCGCTGCTATTGCGAAAGATAGGGACTCTCACCAAAAGTAGTTTCGGGCTCTATTGTTTCATAGATAAGCCTATTATATTATACCGAATTTTTATTTTGGGAAAGGCGCTGAAAACCATACACTTCCGAAAAAATTGGCAATGTTTAACCAGCTGCTTTCATCAGTACTGGTAGCACAACGAACCACTCCAACTGTGGCATTGAACGTTTTGCAGCATATAGCACCGGTTGATATAGTCGCAGGGTGAAAGGACGCGAAAGCTACACTCAGAGAACCTATGTTCTTAGTTCATTGCGAGTCTGGGCACGCTGCGATGCCTTCCCACTTTGGTTTCATTCCAAAATACTGAGATTACCAGGTCGCCGGGCCCAAAAATAGCTGTCGCTTCTCAGCTCTTATACTTTCGAGGGATGCATGGGAGGGAAAGACAACTGAAATAGAGGGTATGAGCTTTTTACGATTGAATCAAAGGTTGGGTGGAGGGTTTATGGAGAAGTACACTAAGACACTTTGCCATCCGCTCCAGTTTTTTGGTTTAGGTGGCTGCTATAAAGTCAGCATGTATCAACTACTTCACAGGGCAGACCGGTCAACGGTATTCAAGGAAACTGCAAAACTAATAAACTTCTTACGACAAATACTTCAGTCTTAATAACTGCAGAATGGAAACGGTTGGGACCTCCTTGTGGTTCAATACTGAACAGTTGGGTCGCAGACCAGCTCAGCAAGCGTTGGTTCGGCCTTAGGAGTGTTCCAGAGAAAAGTTTTGCCGAAGATTTATGGTTTGCGCAGTGGAATACAGCAGACGGTGGAATGATGAGTTATATACGGCTCACTGACATAATTAAGCGAATCAAAAGACAGCGACTGTGCTGTTAAATCTTGTTGTCCGGTTGGAAGAGAACACTCCAGCTTTGAAGGTGGAGAAGGGCCTGGCTGCACTTGGTATCTCGATTTGTCGTCAAATAGCGAAAATCAGAAACGATATGCGTGCTGTTGTTAACTCGACTATAACAGTAAAGAAGAAGAAAAAGAAAATAATACTTCATTGTATTTCAGTTGACCTTCCACAGACAACCAGATTAAAGTGAATCACGCAACATAAAATTTCAAAATTTCATACTTTGTTGTTGTACACACTACTGATTTCATTTTTGTTGTAGGCATAAGCCTTTGACTGCGTGTTAATTTTCAATTCTCTGCAAATTGAATATTTTGCAACTAAAAATATTGAAAACAACAACTCTTTTGATCCCTTGTAAGTGCTTCAGTACATATTTACCACAAAACCGAAAAATGGTCATAAATTGCCGTTGTGTCAAGCCACAAATTTGTGCAAATATCGGTTTACTAAAGCTTTGAAAATCTTTACAACGTTTTATTAATTTATTTATTCTAAGCTGGATTATTGCGTAGATTTATTTTGGCTATACTTTTGTGGAGCGCAAATAAATTAAATATTTTCATATTTTCACACTCGTTCAATGGAGAGTTGGGGCGATTGCTAGCGAGTGAGGATGTGGTGAGTTTGCATGTTGATGCTTCAAGTGAAAAAATAAATTTAGATAGTTGCTTAGTGATGTTTTATAGTATTGCCTGCTCTAACAAGTTAGTCGAGCTCTGCCACGCCTCTATTCACCGATCAAACCTCTCTCAAAACGAACTCTGAGAGAAGTTTGTAAGTGATTAAGAGACAGAACCCATTATGTTATGTGATGGGGTCTTTATGTGGTGGAGAGCTCTAGAAAAGACGAAAGACCTTACAAAAAAACTCGGCAGGGTTCAATGAACGGCGCTCATCAGCCTGTGTGGTTCACACAGTGCCCGTAGACATCACCGGAAGGTGTATGGCTACGAAAGTAGCTATAAGACTCAGATAATCTGGTATCTTAAAAGCACTCGTATCGGAACACTCGGATATCTTCACACACTTTGACTTCATACCGGATCACTTAGATCATGGAGTCACCAAACCGAACTCTGGTGGTTCTTCTCTGCCCAAATACCGACGAAGAAACTATGGGTAGGAAGAAGCCGAGGGAGGAGAGGGGCAGTGAGCTTCTTTACGGATGGGGTTGGTGAAGGTGTTTATTATCGGGAGCTTTGTAACAACTCCAGCTTCAGACTTTCTACCTATTACAGTGTCTTCCTTGCCCAGTTTACCGCCATTAAAGTGGCAGTAGATCTGCTGCTCCGGAGTGCAGCCTCCTTCAAAGAAATGACCATTCACTCGGCTAGCAGAGCGGCGATACTGGTCTTGAACTCATTTACAATGCGTTCAGGGTTGATCGTGGGGTGCCTAAACTCGCTATCAATAGCAACGAGTGTATTTGTGATAAGACTGGTATGGGTGCCGGACCATAGCGGAGTCGTAGAAAATTGTAGAGCTGCAAGGCACCCTAGAACCGCTATCGGTAGAATGGGAGCGAGTCGGTGCTCCCGTATTCTCTTGTCGTCTACTACTAAGTAGCTGGGCTTCACGGAAACTTGGCCAGCGATGGGCCTCCATCGCTACTTGCGCTATCTCAAAAGCCTTTTGGCCCAAGATTTATCGCAGGAGATCTACTGATCTCTTTGCCTTCAGAAAGACTAGCCTCTCCCTAGTTGTGAGGCTTGTAACAGGCCATTGCCCTATTGCTATCCATGCTGTAAGGTTGGGAATCTTTTCAGATACTATTTGCAGAAGCTGTATGGAAGAAGATGAGGTGAAAACAACGCAACACTAAAAATACAGAACAGTTTCTTAGAAGAGTTGCCACTTGCTTACAAATTTAAGTAAGTATGTAATATAAACACTACGATAGAAAAAGGTTTAAAAATACGGAAAATATTTTTGGAAGAGTTGCCACCTTTTTACAATTGTCATTAAGTAAATAAATTAATTACTGCCACCATAAGAGGTTTAAAATACGGAGCATTTTTTAGAAGAGTTGCCACCTGTTTATAATTTTCATTAAGTAAATAAATTAATTACTGCCTACAAAAAATTTTAAAAATACGGAAATATTTTCTAGAAGAGGTGCCACCTGTTTACAAGAAACAAAAAATAATGTAAATATAATAATTAAAAATAAAAATAAATCGTAATGTGGCCATCAAACTTCAAACAAAAACGGATTAAGCAGATTTATTTTTATTTCTTTGAAATATTATATATAAGCGTTGCCATCTGTAAACTCAATATAATTGTTACCAATAGTTTATTTGCAATATGAAGTTCATATGAGAAAAGTTTTAAAAAGCTTACAGTTAAAAACATATTGCAAGGAGTTGCCACATATTTATATTTTTTAACTGTAGGTATTTATTTCTAATTTTTGCGAAATAAAAAAACTCCAATTAGTGCCATAATATTGTATAAAATATTTCATATATTAAAGAGCTATATACAATTTAATGAGTACATGGTTTATATTTACATATTTACTGTTATTTTCTGTTTTACTTAAAAGTGTTCGATGCGGTTCCACAGGCAGGAAGAACTCGTTGCAGTGAAGAAGTAAAACCACGAGGCCGATATAAATTGAAATGATAAATAATATTAACAAATCACTTATAAAAGCACAAAAGCTTTACAGCTTCACTGCAAACATTAGTCCAGCTCGTTTTGTTAGGTAAAAGTTATCACATTTATTATTTATTAAATTTTTTTCATGCTTCACTTCAACGGTGGCACCATGCCGTCAAAACTACCCAGTATATTTCCAGGTGGATTGTAGTTACAAACGACGTACGTAGAATCACCTCTTTGGAAGAGAATCAAAATTAAATTTTCTATATCAAATATGTGGACGCCATTCGCTCACCTTGTCGCAATACCCACGCCTAGCTGTCGACTGTCACGCCACACGATTTGCGTAAAATGTCCGGTGCCAGGCTTGTAGCTGGCTTTCGAGAAATCATAATTGCGTATCTCATCGTACCAGTTTTTCACCACTGTAGCGCCATCCACCTCCATGCCACTCGATGTGTACAAGTTTTCGCCGTATGTGTGCACTTGACGGTGTTCCAGGCGCCCAGTAGCGGCCAAACGCTGTAGGAATGAAATTTAAAGAATTATATGTATGTACCTATATGCATAAACGTTTAGCGAAACTTCGAAGTTCATATATCTGAAGAAATTGTTCTTGAGACATAATAACTTGCACTCCTAAAGGTATGCTATATTTTTCTTGAATTATCGAAGATGGAACACGCAACCCCTTGTTTGATCATCACTTACCTGAGCCCATTGTTGCGCATATTTACTCAATTCGTTGCTCAGAGATAGCGGTGGGCAATTCTGGTGTCGGGCACGATATCTGTTATGAGCATCCAAGCATTCACGATGAAAGTCTGATACCTCATCTGAAGTAGCGCCACCACTGTGAAGAAAATATGTAATTGTAAGTTAAGAGCTATGCCGCTTCTATACCGGTTGGATACCAGGGGTGCAATTTAGTATACTTTCGATAAACAGAAAAGGTAGTAATCCACTGACAAATGTTACATTTTCCAATACCTGCTGTGATTTCCTTCGACAACCGGCCATTTTCTGCTATTCATTCTTATGCCATCTCCAAATAAAAACATGTTGAGGCCGGAACTATGACACACTACCTACTACTAACGACACTACTTCGTTACTCAAAACGCTATCATTCATAAATAAACCCCTTAGATCACTTCCACATCCTTGGAAGCATTCATACTCATACAAATTTCGTCAGACCTGCGACATAACCTTACCTCGTTGTCATGCCGCCATCGTAGCATATTTGTTGTTGCGCCGGTGGTGATGCTTGAGTTTGCCCAATGCTTGGAGGCATTCGGGTGGACGTGTCTGCATAGGTGTCATCCCTGTACTTGTACGCATCACTTTCCCTTGAGATGGTATTATTATGAATACGCGTCGAAGTAAGTGGATAAGCTTCATCCCTGTATTTGGATGATTGGGTCTCATTTGCCATTGAATACTCATGTATTCGCGTCGACGTAATTGGTTGGTTTTCACCCCTGCTCTTGGTTGTTTGGATTTCGCTTGGCGCGGGACTCTGACGCCTACGCGTCGACGTATTTGCATAACTTTCATCCTCGTGTTTACAGCAATGCCTGCCTGAACGTTCCACAGACTCCTCATGTTGTTCTCTACGGTTCCTTTCACGGCTCGTGTCATTCAAGCTCCTGTCAAACGCTGTGCTGTGCGCAGCTGAGTATGACTCCACGTAGCGCTGAGCGCCGCGGCTACAGCCAGTACAAGAATTGTCGGTGGTGCAAGCGTTGCGCTTTGGCGCCGCGGGAGTAGATGTATATTCGATAGGTGATACATACGATGTGTTGGCTGTGGCAGATGGTCCAGCGATTGGTGACAAGTAAGTTGTGTTGGTGGCGGCTGATGGACCGGCGCTTGGTGACACATAAGTTGTGTTGGCTGCGGCTGATGTACCGACATATGCTGCTAATTTCTCATCTTTCTCGCGACAGGCCTTACAATTACACGATTCTATCGGTCTGCGCACGAGTTGCTGCTGTTGTGGCGGCTGTGATCGTATTGTTGTTGGCGGAGGTCGCTGTGGTGGTCTTTGATTTGCGAATAAGGACGTTTCTGATATTGTTTGTGGTCGTTGTGGTAAAATGCCATACTCGCGCACACACATCGCAGCGCCGCTGTGTGAAGATTTCGGCGTGCTGTGCTTTGGCATTCGCTTCGGTGTCCGCTGCCTTACCTCATATTGGCTCGGTCGGTCCATATATGGACTGCCGTGCACCACAATACGTGGACCCATGCTAGCTTCGTTCACATTTCCTGACACATTGTACTGATCACGATTCCGCGTCTGTGGTCTTGCTTGCTCGTAGTACTGATAACTTTGATGCGGTGGTGATCGGTAGGGATCACTACGATGACTACTACCGACATTGCCCATTTTGTAAAAGCCGCTTCAGCTTGTGCTCCGAAATTTTGACAAGTTTTTGTTTGGCGGCTCGCCTATCTACAACCGCAAGCGAATTTGTAATGTTGAATTTTGTTTACGAATCACTTTTTCCGCTTTTGACACCCGAAATTTTGAGTCACAAATATTTTTCCAACTTTCTTTTGAAATTCCAAATAATGCTTTGACATTTTCTTTTGGAAAATACTTCAAATATTGAATCAAAACAAATTTTTTGTATTTGTATTGTAGAATTCGCTGAACAAATCTAATCGGAACTCTTCTTACAAATGACCACACGCGTCGCTATGAGATGACACTTGGACGGGCTTAGGCACACATTTGTATGTGAGCGACATAACGGCGGTGCTTCATATCGACTTTGGCTCTGGCCGCGTGAACTCCGTCTTCCATGTTGAGTTACCTCGCATTCTGGATTACAACAACCACAGGATTCGGAGCCTGAGTACTGGGAGTGGTCTCTACTACCACCTCTTCTTCTATTCGGACGACTTGGTTTACATCCCATGCTTCGCCACACAATTGACCAACACCATTTGCCACCACTGCTTCGACGTTCGACCAGTCACCGCGCTTGCAAACAAACTGAGCTTGATTGGCTTGTATTTATTTAAGAAGCATAATTTTGTTGAGCAAAACTAAAAACAATAAATTTTCTGCCAAAAAAAAATTTATATTTTTTGCTTTGAAGGTTTGTGAAAAGACGTCACAGAAAAAAAACAAGAAATCTAAAAGGGAATTGTAACGCAGCGTTGTAAGTAGTTCGATACTTATGTATCTTACGAAATCGCAAAAACGATAAACTTCTTTGTGAGCACTAAAATACCCTTGTGTGTAGTTATCTCGGATGGCGAAGCCAAAGCTTTAGTTTGAGATGTTTGAGGATTGATTATGGATACAAAAGTTATCGAGCTCGCTGTGTTATGTATAATGGATGAAGCGAACTTAAACTTAGCTTCACAGCCAACTATGTAGCTAGCATGGACCGGAATATACTTGCGGTTAATCATTGTAAACTCGGAAGATCTCTAAAAAAACTATTTTAGGGACTATAACAAAACGCGTTACAAGAATTCCATGACTCTCGGTTACTAGATGTCTAAACAAAAGTAGGGACTCTCTATCTCGGACTCTTTAAGCGTTGGTCGCCTTGCCGTGCCAAAAGAACTTAAGTATAAATAATGGGCTCATTCAAAATTCTTTTATGAACTAGAAGAGATACCTCACAATTCTCTCAACGGTGAATGGTCAGCAGGCGTAAATAGAATAGCTGATCGAGAAATGTCCCCTCTGTTGCCCGGGCGCGGTCGTATGATGCAGTTTCTTTTCTAGGCAAGGCGGTTATGCTGGAGACCAACGCTCTGACAGGACTCCCAATGCAGTTCGATAGAGACAACTTCCTCGCCTTCAGTGAGGAAACGATTAAGACGGATGTACCACAGAGACAGCCATAGTACGCCGGAGAATATAGCTGGTACCGGCTAAAGTATCCAAAGTAAATTTAAAGAATAATCCACCTCCAAATCCAGCTAATACCAACCAAAGTACACTGGCTGCTGGAAAGAGTTGACGGTAGAGAAGGAAGGAGTCCCTAAATCAAGCGAGGAAACGCCAGTACCAGTGAGCAGTCTTTATACTTGATAATTTTGCCAAAGATCAGGCCGCCGACATCTCAGTTGACGAATAAGGTAGAAAGTGGAGGTGGTTGAAAGTTTGCTGAAAAAGAAACCATCAGAACCTCCTGCCGAAATCAATAGACTATGCAGTTTCCAGAAAAAAAATCACTCGCAGAATGAAGCAGATACTTAAACTGCTGAAATCACTGATCCATGTACACGCTCTTGAGATTTTCCTTATCTTCATTAAGATATTTGCACAGTTCTTCCTTTCGCTGACTTTTAAACAATGAATAAAATATGCGAGGCATAGACTGATTGGTTCTTTAGCTCAGCAAAGTTTAATATAAAATAAAGAAGACAGCAGCAGTTCGCGGGTGTAACATATGAAGGTTTAGTAACACTTTAGAAAATCGATGGCTTAGTTTCAAAATTATAGATCTTGCTCATCAGCGGTAAATTTTTTCTGGTAAATTGCTTAGGTTTCGGAGTTTTTGCAAGCAGTCGAAGTAAGACGTGCGAAACCCAAGTGAAGCTTAAATCTTTAACTTTGTATTTTCCAAAGAATTTTCGAATGCTCCTTCGGCAGTTCGAACTTTTGTGACCATGTTTTGCTATACACAGAGTCTATCAGTTCCAAAAACACATCCATTCGAAATTTTCACAAATTTAATTTTTCAGACACTTGTTTTTAGATTAGATTCTTATTTTAAATAATATATTTTTTCACATGCAACTTAAGGAAATAAGAAGTCACAAAACTCACCAGCACCAGCGAAACATTTTTTCCACCAACAACAAAACCAAAATAGCACTTCTCGCGAAACGACGCTTGCAACTGAACGGCGCGAAACAGAATCAACCGATATGAAGCAGGCAAATATACTTTACTTATTACACAAGCATAGCGATAAGGCGCGCTCTATTATATTTATTATAACAGTGGGTCTATAGAAGCATTAATTTCTTCACATCACATTTTTTATACCCTGAACGGGGTATATATTAAGTTTAACACTGAGTTTGAAACGCACATAAGGAAAAGGCCCTCAATTTTTGAGATATCAATCTGAAAATTTGCACACATATTTTTCTCTCCACGAAGCTGCTCACTTGTCGGAAATGCCGATATCGAATCACTGTAGCATAGAGCTACCATACAAACTGAACAATCTGAATCATGTGGTTGTAAGCAAAACTTTTTTATTTGACAAGATATCTTTACGAAATTTGGCAAAAAGTATTTTCCGGGAAGGCACTAGAATTTCTGAAGAAATTGTTCAAAACTGACCACTACAACATATAGTTGCCATACAAACGGAACACTCAAAATCAAGTGCTTGTATGGAAAACTTTTTTATTTGACTAGATATTCTCACGAAAACTTGGAGAAATTATTTTTTAGGGAAGTGCTACGATCTCTGAAGAAACTGTTTAAATCGGATTTCTATAACATATAGTTGCCATACAAACTGAACATTCGAAATCAAGTGCTTGTATGGAAAACTTTTTTATTTGACAAGATATCTTCATCAAATTTGGCATGGCTTACTTTCTAAAACAATGATTCAATCAACGAAGAAATTTTTCAGATCAGACGACTATAACATATAGTTGCCATACAAACGTGCCGCACAAAATCAATTTCTTCTCTATAAAATTTTTAATTTGTGAAGGGTATTCCAGCTACGGTGCAACCGAAGTTAACGTTTTTTTCCATTTTTTTTTTTTTAAGAAAACAATTTCACTTATATTTCTATATTATATTATATTATATTATATTATATACATATCATGCACATATGTACTTTATTCTACACATCAACGACAAATGTTTCTTACTTGGCTTTAGAAGCCACACAGTCACATATTTATAATAATTGTAAAGAAGTTTGCAATTGCAGCTACTCATTTGCAGCTATATACATGCATATGTATGTAGTAGAATAATATTTATTATATATTTCTTTTCACTCGCTAAATAATTAACGAAAAACACGCCCGCTTTAATGTGTCACCGTTAAACGTTTGTGCGTCATTAAAGCTGATAACTTAGCGACGACACTCATAAGCTTTTGATATTTATTTTTTTACCTTTATATTTATTTTTTTACCTTAATATTTATGTTTGTCTGCGCTTTTTTCCGTTTGCTCACTTTTTTATTTTATTTTATTTTTCTTTGTTGTATTTTGCAATGCAATTGGCACTGAAACATTGAAGTCGAAAAGGCTTACAAGCAATCAATTATGGTTTAACATAAAGCGGCAATTGCACTCAATTGTTGTTGTAGTATTGTATTGTATTGCATTGACGAGCCCAGCTCATAAAAAAATTAGCCACCGATTGCCGTAGAGCACTTGGCTTAAAAACAATTAAATATGCAAACAATGAAAGCATTATTGAACACCAACCAAATAAGCGCGATATGTGCCCAGCCTAATACGGTGGCGAAGTATTTGGGCAACATAAATAAAAAAAGTCGTTAAAGCCGAAATAATTTTTTTAATTTATTATATTTTTATTTGTAGCAGAAGTGATTATTTGAAGTACTTTGAAGAAAATTTGAAGATTTGAATCGTTTAGTGAGGTCTTTTTTGCATTCTCTGAGAGAACTTTCCATAGCATAGTTTTTCACATCAAAAATAGCGATTTCATATAAGAAAAGATCTACCGACTTTTTTAATTAAATTTTCTGGTGTCAGAATTTTCGTCAGAAAATTAGTGTTCAAAAGCTACAAATAAAATACCAAAAAGTGGCTTTTTTTCATTTTTGCATAAATTTTGAGGTTATGTGAAAAAGGTTTTAATGAGAAGATTGTAGATGCCTTCAGAACCTACAACTTTGCAATACAATTTTTCTCCATAGAACTTGTACTTTTGTCAGAATCGAAATAAATCGTTTTAAACCTCTAAAAGTTCTTTAATTTTTACATAAATTTTGAGGTTATGTGAAATTTTTCCAAAAAAGTCTCCTGCTTTTATCCGAACTCAGATTACCCGTAAGTTTCCAAAGCGTTTCCCCCTACCAATTTTTTTTTTAATTTTTTACTATTTTCAAAGGCTTCTGCACTGGTCCAGGGTATACTTAATGAAATTTAAAGTAAAAAGCTTCAAGACAGTTTTTTCTTCTTCTTCTTCTTTAAAGTTAAACGATTAAAGATAATTTTTGTCTTCTTTCTCTTTAAAATACAATACATTGATTAAAGATAACTTTTTTTATTTTTCTTCTTTAAAGTCCAAAGATTAAAAATATTTTTTTTTTCTTCTTCTTTTTAGTACTATTTTCTTGAAAAAAAATTCTACAATTTTAAAATTCTAACAAAATCGCTTTTAAATCTACTAATTCCTTCAGCTTTTCAATAAAAAATTTATTCTTTGTTAATATTTTATCAATATATTAATACCATTGTAAGCGAGCGATAAAAGAACACCCGCTAAAATAAGAAAACACTCAGAACACTCAAGGCTAAAAATAAGCGCCTTCAAAAAAAGCGAAAACACAAACAAATAAATACCAGCGAGTTATCAAACGACCGCCAACGAAATTCTCGAAAATAACAACAAAGCGTACATGGTAAAAAATACTTACAAACATACAAGGGGGGTATACCTAATCTTACTGCTATCAATTACGAAATAATTTTCAAGGGAAACCTGACGCCCGATTTCCAATGAGTCACGCAGTGTCTACGTAAAATCGCAATTGGAAACGAAAATAGTATGTAGGTGAATAAAGGCATAGACAGTTTGTATATAAACAGCATTTATCGCAACCGGCCTCTCTTATCACTGCGGAAATGATAAAAAATACAGTTAGAATTAAAAGTATGCAATTAAATTGTTTGTTTATGGATAGGTAGGCCTCACAATGAGTTAGATATGTTGTAAAATGTTTATAAAAAGTTTTGAATAATAATGAAGTATTATCTTAAGATATGCATTCCTACATACATGTAATTACAACTATTCATGACTGTAGTACAGTTATTTAAAACAGTCATGCACCAGTCTGGACTTGGTATTACATTCGATCTTGGCATCAAACTCGGGCTAGATTGGCAATGCCACCGAGAAAAAGAGGTCCATGAAGTGGTAAACATAATCTTTATTCCCCAGTAGAGAAAATGTATCAGAGGTTATGCAATCGACAATAGCAATGGCAAAATCTAATATAAAGGGTGATTTTTTAAGAGCTTGATAACTTTTTTAAAAAAAAAAACGCATAAAATTTGCAAAATCTCATCGGTTCTTTATTTGAAACGTTAGATTGGTTCATGACATTTACTTTTTGAAGATAATTTCATTTAAATGTTGACCGCGGCTGCGTCTTAGGTGGTCCATTCGGAAAGTCCAATTTTGGGCAACTTTTTCGAGCATTTCGGCCGGAATAGCCCGAATTTCTTCGGAAATGTTGTCTTCCAAAGCTGGAATAGTTGCTGGCTTATTTCTGTAGACTTTAGACTTGACGTAGCCCCACAAAAAATAGTCTAAAGGCGTTAAATCGCATGATCTTGGTGGCCAACTTACGGGTCCATTTCTTGAGATGAATTGTTGTCCGAAGTTTTCCCTCAAAATGGCCATAGAATCGCGAGCTGTGTGGCATGTAGCGCCATCTTGTTGAAACCACATGTCAACCAAGTTCAGTTCTTCCATTTTTGGCAACAAAAAGTTTGTTAGCATCGAACGATAGCGATCGCCATTCACCGTAACGTTGCGTCCAACAGCATCTTTGAAAAAATACGGTCCAATGATTCCACCAGCGTACAAACCACACCAAACAGTGCATTTTTCGGGATGCATGGGCAGTTCTTGAACGGCTTCTGGTTGCTCTTCACCCCAAATGCGGCAATTTTGCTTATTTACGTAGCCATTCAACCAGAAATGAGCCTCATCGCTCATCGGACACGGACGCGAAACACATTTCGAACCGAACACTGATTTTGGTAATAAAATTCAATGATTTGCAAGCGTTGCTCGTTAGTAAGTCTATTCATGATGAAATGTCAAAGCATACTGAGCATCTTTCTCTTTGACACCATGTCTGACATCCCACGTGATCTGTCAAATACTACTGCATGAAAATCCTAACCTCAAAAAAATCACCCGTTACATATAGTATATGTTTACCGACAGATCAAAAGTTCAAACAGAAAAAGGAGCAGACCATACACAGAAGGTAACATCAAACTAAATGAGTAAAATTCAGCTTTGAAAAAAAAATCGCATAATGGAAGGTGCTAAGCAGACTTCTGAATTCTAGAGCACAAAGTGTCACTAGGTTATGTAAAGAGACAATAATACAGTGGGGAAACTCCGTAATATTAAGGTCAGCAACCTATCATATATGGGGCCTATTAATATTACATCGTGATGCTGTGATTTTGGCAGCTCGAGGCAGCCATTTTTGTTCATGGAATTATGTCAAATTTTGCCAGTGTGTTCAGTAAGGTTTGTAATTTCATCATGTCATTTGTCACTTTGGTATAAGACTTGGAAATGGTTCAAGATTATTACGTAAATTCACATTCTCAGAAATAAAACATTGAAAAAGCGTTCATCGAAAAATCATCTTCTTATGTGGGACCGATTTCTGGCTTAACGACTTCGTCAACAATTGAAATTGTCGCTATTGGGGTGAGTCAAATTCTCATGTGGTTCAAGAAACGCAATTGCAATCCCATAAATTGACCATTTGGTGCGAATTGTGTTATGGCGGCATCAACGGGTTTAATTTCTTTCGAGTTGAAGCGGAAAATGTCGAAAAATGTCGACTCAATTCGAAAGAAATAAAGCCCGATAATGCTGTCACAACACAATCTGCGTCAAACGCTGATGCCGCCATCAGTACCATCAATAGCGAGCTTTGAAACACGATGGTTACCGATGTTTTTTCCCAGAATTTGATGAAATCGATGAGAACGATCGATTTCCATCAAAAAGTTGCGCCGCCTTATGTTTCACGTCTAAACACGGGCACATCGTTTGGCGACTCGTTACTTTCGAGAAATGATCCAGTCAAATGGCCATCAAAAATATTAGTATTAGGAATCTAAATTATTTTCTGGGGGGGTATGTAAAATCAAAAGTATACACCAATCAACCAGCAACGCGCGAGAGGTTTGAAAACACTATAACTCAACGCACTACAGCGAAAAGTTGCACGAGGTCATCGAAAATTTACGCAAACGGATGTCAATATCCAAAAGAAGCTGCCATTCGACCAAAATTTTGTTCAAATCATAAATAACATAAAATAATATGTATATAGAAAACAGAACCCATTTTTCCCAATTTTGATAGTTTTATTTCATTTTAACATTACGTCGTTCTTTTTGGTGGATCGTGTAAATAAGAGTAACATGAAACGTAAAAGGATAAGCAAGAATGCAAGAAGAAGTACCATTGCAGGAGTTATCACACGGCACCTCTCTAAAATCAAACCTTTAGAAACTTGGTAAAGTGAAGTCGGCGGAATGGAGAGCATGCACGGACGATGATGAGACGCTGGAAAGTTACTTTTACGAAAGCCTACTATGCAGTCGGTTTTGACGGGATATCTTCACGGTTCCAACTTAAATTACATTAAGCAGCGGGAGTTTGGTTTCGCATTAATATTAGCCGAAAAATTAAATTTTTAAAAAAGCATTATCACATCAAACATACATTTTGAGGATTTTTTCACCATCTGAGTGACGAAATGGTTTATTATTTCCTCATAACTGCTTAAAAAACTTATACCTAATAATAGCATTTTAATTTTACAGAAGTTTGCGAAACTTAATCGTATTCATAGATATCATATATCATAAATGATATCACTTACGATCCAAAAAAGTATAAAAGCAATTAAATAAGACTTCAAGTACTTCGCGACACAGGCAAGTCCCCCACCGCTTTCTGATTGCCGGCGGTGTCATTAACCAACTCGAGCGTGATTTCTTTGCAACTGTCTACAATTCGCACACACATTAGTTTTGATTGTCATATAGATAGGTGCATATATTGCAAACATTAATAAAACCAGCAGTTAGCACGTAATGTTTGTATGTAGAGTTATCACCTTAATTCATAGGGTCTGGCATAGCTTTTTTGAATGTCAAAGCTATATTGCTTTTAAAATTATTAAACATACTTATATTTTATGACGAAACTGCAGGCAACCTAAAATCCCAAACTCGTCAGAAAAACACCAATAAATGGTATGTTGTGTACAGAAAATAATGGGAGTTAAAATTTAAAATTTCGTGGCGTTGGAGAGAGACCAATTGTCAAAATTTTCATATGTACATAAGTCTCTGAATTACATACGATCAAATTTTCAACTGTATTCATTGCAGGAGTTCACGCAAGTGAAAAAAGTCCTCTGAGTGCCATTGGAAGTGGCCAGAAACGATTCTTTTACATATGGCTCGCGTAGCTCACGACTTCCAGTCTTAGATCAAGTGTCAATCTGTCCTCTGTGTAGCCCAAAAAACTGATTGGACCATATCAGTGTGGCTTTAGGTCTAGAAAATCAACAACAGATCACAGATTCACCAGATCACAGAAAAGACCCGTGAAGAGACCAATACACTCTCTATCTTGGAATTTCTCCAATCTGCTTCTTGAGAAAATGATTCAAGCTGCAGATCTGAATAGAGAAGGTATAGTCTTGCCTCCGAAATCAGTGTTAACAGTCATAACTTCGAAGTCGCAGATAATTTCGTCCATCTTGGAACCAGCATTAACACCAACAATAACGTCAGCTCACGAAATCCAAGGCAGAGTAACTGTTACCAACTGGTTTAACTTCGAACTGAGTAAGCAATTGAGAAGTAAAGTCCTCTCTCGACAAACAAAAACCAAACTCTACAAATCACTCATCATCCCCGTCCTGCTTTATGGCACCGAGACAGGGACTATGACAACATTGGATGAGTCGTCCTTACAAGTTTTCGAGAGAAATGATCTGCGGAAGATTTATGGTCTTTTGCGCATTGGCATTGGCCGAAAGATCTAGTTGCCAATTGGTATTTTTGTGACCAATTCGATTGTAATCAGGCATCTCTACGTAGAGGCTGGTATTTTTCTTTGCTAGCTCAACATATGGCTGCGAGAAAGTTACAGCTACACACAAGAATAAGTATGTACATATGTAGTTATCACGTGATAATGTGAATGAAATTCCAACGCAATTACAAATATTGAAAAGCGAAAATGACTCCAAGGAAACTGCCATCTCCCTGATTTTATATAAAAAAATAAACTCTAGATTTTTTACAGTTTTATTTGCTAGATTTTTTGTTCGCTTATAAGAAAGACAATGAGGTCAGAGATTCCCTTTGTAGTATTTCTTAACTTTATTTTTTAAAAAAGTGAGCAGTATATAAGACAATGGTGTCAAGGGCTTCGGAGGCAGTATAAAAAACATGAATTACAGACACGTAGATCGAAACTGATACATAAATATAGGTCACATATGACGCAGCCTGATTACCTTTTAGATATGTTCTTGCATAAATAAATCTTACTTAGTAATCTTAGTTTAAGCCCTGACGTATTAAGATAGTTTACGGATGGTAAAATTTCTATAAAATTTTGAATAAAAACCATGTAACGAATCCTACCAGTTTCCCACCTCAAAACTCTCAAGTCATCTGCTATGAAAGACGTACGAGTATGCTTACTTTGCCACGAATCCGACATTTCTTGAAGCAACTGTGAAATGCCCAACTTCTGGCAGCGAATAACGGTATCATCTTTGTTGCTGCTGATATTGCTATTTTCATCGTTGCCGCTGATTTCCATTGCTCTCGGCGATGTTGCTGTAAATTGTGTTGTAAGCAGACAACTCGACAGACAGACACGCCGACAAGTAGACGCACGCACACACACACGCACATGTACGAATGCTTGCTCAACGTGTGCTTTGCATACGAATTCCCCTGCACCGGAGCATAAGCACGTGCGCGAAATTGTCGGAAACTTCAAGAAAAGCAATGCGAAACGCGTTGAAAAGTCAGCGCCTCATCAAATTACATTTACACACACATATGCAAATATTTTGTGCATACAACGCACACGTACATACGTGTACATATGTGTTCATGGAAGTTGAATAAAGTTGAGTGAAAATGGGAAAATATGGCAAATCTGCAATAACCGCATGCGGTATAATTTAAGGAATAAAGAAGGGAACGGTTTTCTTAAGCCAGCTGAAGTAACTGAGAAGATATGGACATTTAAATTATCGCATTTGAAAATTTTAAAATCACAAAGCAGGCTTGTACGGAGTTCCGTAGTAAAATTGTGTATTGTGGTCTACAGATGCATCCTTAGCCTAATTGTAGGCAATGTAAAAAATTTAGTTAGGCGAGGCCTGCATTTAAGGAGGATTTAATATTATAAAAAATAGTTCTTTATAGAAGTGGAGTATTTCGAAACTAAATTCTTTGCTTTATTTTTTTTTCTGTATGATACAAAAGCATTTTAAAGCCCTACATATATTTACAAAATAATGGTGAAATCTCTTATAAGGTAATCGAAAACTAAAAACTCAGCACTGTCAGTATTTAAAACTATTTCTGGTTTAAGAAAGATTAAAAATCTGTCCTGTACGTCAATCCATAGCAAATTTGGGTAGTTTTTAGATTTATATTACTAATTAAAATTCGCCTAATTTTAGGCAATAAATATGTGTGAATTGAATGTGACCTACATTTAGGCTGATTTCGAACTTTAAATAATATTTTGCTTAAATATTTGTAAATTCGTCATAGAACTTTTCTATGTTATTAATTAAAATGCGGCCTTAGTGGAGGTAATAAAGAAGCATCAATGAAATGTTGCCTATATTTAGGGTTGATTTTAAATTTTAAATAATATTTTGCTTCAATATTTTTAAATTCTTTATAGAAGTTAAGTCTTTCACGAAACAAAACTCTTTGCTTCTGGTTTTTACGATGAAACTGGAAAGGAGAAAGGAAACAGTTCTACACTTCCACTGGTAGTGCGCAGCTTTATGACAACCGGATGTAGAACTCATGCAATCCATCAGGTTCCAAACCATGCTTGTCTATCTACAAAAATATGACGGATATAAGTAGTTTCATTGAGGGCACCAAATGGGTACAGATAGCGATATTTAAAGGTCTTACGAATAGTGAATCAAAATGACCGAAGAGGCTACACTCTTACCTACTTACCTTATAAACGAAACAGAAGTCCCGGGAAAGCATATTTGGAATACTCTGAAAGAAAAACTGAATATTTTCCAATTGCCAATTAGACAAAGAACCGCTCGAAGTAGTGAAAATATTGCTGCCGTGCTGGAGACCGCAATTTGTCGATACCAAGACGTTCAAGAATTGGGACTTTCTCAAACCACAACCTGGCGGACTGAAGCCATTGGACCAACATAAACGTCGTGAATTTGCTGAGTTGGGTTTGGAACAATTTGAAAAAGATAACGATTTTTTTTTAAGATAATCATCTTCTCTGATGAGGCACACTGTCACACTGTGAGTGGTGCGATAAATAAAAAAAACTGTCGACTTTGGAGCGAAGAAAATCCACATATTATTCATGAACCTTACCTCCACCTAAATTGACAGTTTGGTGTGGTTTTTGGTCTGGTGGAATCATCGATCTGAAGTCTAATTGCAGCGTCTGTTCACAAGAGGGTCGGATGCGAGCAGGCGTCGGTCTTAAAATAAGCGGGTTGCGATGTAAATGTGTATGCAGCTTCATACTACTCCACTAGCAAGGTTATACGCTGGGTTTAGGACTCGTCACATAGAAACCACTCCCAATGAAAAGGATTCCTACAAAGCCAATAGCGCTGTGTAAGCTGACTTTGAGGAAGACCAAAAGCTCCGTCTGGATCGCGAAGAATCTCTTCGAGCCGTTCGAAACCATATAAGGTTTCAGACAAGGGGACTCCCTGTGAATTCTTTAACCTATTGCTGGAGAAAATAACAGGAGCTGCAGAGCTAAATAGAGAAGTACAATCTTCTAACCTGCACCTTCACTTGGTGTCCTTAATTGGCGCCAAATAGCAAAAAGAAGCACGTCTGAAACCGCATAAGCGATGCCTCCGCCAGTAAAGAAGACAAATAATCATCGGTCCGTACTTCTTTCGAAATGAAGCTGGTAACACCGATACTAACAATGAAGAGCAGTATAAGTCGATGGTAAGCAACTTTTTATGACCGCAATTGAAAGTTGTTGTTCTTGACAACATCTGATTCTAACAACCTGTAACAACCGAATTATTGCGAGGAAAGTTTAGACATTCGATTATTTCAAGATATTTTGACATAGGATAGCCTCCAAGAAGGTTATTAGGTTATTTCTTGTGGTGTTATTTGAAGCCATTCGTCTTTATCAATAAACTAGGCTCTCTTCAAGCTTAAGAAGTGAATTTTTAAGGTGATATTCATGAATATGACTTGCTGTAGTGGGAAAAGTACTCGAAAAATGGGTTCATCGAATTTGTTTCTACAAAAGCAGACGGGGAGATCATTTGAATGATGTTATATTGAGAATTTAATTGTTCTTAATTAATTTAATTCTTCTTATTCGATTGTGCTTCACATTAAATTAAAAAATGGAATTTTCTTAACAGGTAGTGTTATATGTTTTTTTTTTTAATATATGATTCTTTTTAGAAAACCGACCAAGCTGTGATCCACTTGCTGACCGTCAATATGGTTTTCATACATTTCTGGCTCAATTCAGGCAAATATTAACAGCGAAGCACATTCCTTACTTGTTGCTATTGTTGTTTGGCATTATGCATAAAAATATTTACCTAAAAACCTACAAAATTAACGACGAAACAATTTTAATCTCATTTAAAGTGGCACAAAGTGAAAAATGCAAAAATTATGTAGAAATACATACACAGCTACATATGTATGTGCATGAGTATGTACAAATGTGTGCGAAATAACGGAATAGTAGGTTGCGGCAGAAATATCAAAAATAATTAGCTGGTACAAAAGTGCAAATGCCAACAATTAACAGTGGCAACACCATTGTCGACACACTGCCACCAAAACAAAAAACAAAAAAACAGCAACAACAACAAAAACTAATTGACCGCAATTACAAGCAAGCGTTGGTCAGCGGCACACAGCAGTCATGCGACATTATTAATGTCGCCCAAGAACAACAATAACAACAGCAACCGCAACAAAGGGTCTTTCGGTTGGAAAAACAATGCGAAAGGCACAAAGAAGAAACCACGAAAAAATTAGACGCCAATGGGGGATGATAAAAATTTTAAAGAAATCACAATAAAATAAGTAAAAAAAAAGCGGAAAATTTGCCGCGTCGTTTGATTGTGTGTGTATGTGTATGTGTGTGCTTTTCGGTTGACTGTGGCAAAGATACGCTTGTGCCACATTAAATTTGCCTGCGGCCACACATTTGTTGCAAGTCTCTCTGCAACGCTTGGCAACGCCTCTGTTTTTTTTTTCATTTTGTCGTTGTTGTTGTGCCTCATACTTGTTAACACCGTTTTTGCAGCATGGCATTAAGTCGCCACACGCTGGCAACACCAAGTTGCAACACCCACGAATGCACTCGCCGCGCTGCTCGAGTTTAGCGCTCTGTCAACCGTTACATTCGCCTATTTTCGGCGCTTTCCTTTTGCCTGCTGCTCTTAATAGTGCAATAAAGTACAATAACAACTTAACGGGCTTGTTAAACGTTTTAAGCAGCATTTCAACACATTTCGAAACAATTCAGTCGCTTTCCGCTCCCCACAGCCACAGCTGCGCTGCGTTGCCACTCCGAAGCCAGCAAAGCTCATTATGTTCTAGCCAAAAGATAAGCAAAAGAAGAATTTGGTACAGCAAATAATAATGACTTAGAAAGCATGAAATAAGTGTCAGTGCGAAAAGAAAGCGCAAGCGACAGACAAGAAAATGACAGCAAAAGCACTCGAAGCGTTATGGCATGAAAACCTCATTAGAAAGTGACCGATCGATTGGGCTGTGAAATGCAGTTTAAAAATTTTTCTTTGTTTTTGTTGTAATGTAGAGTGAATTTAATTTAAGCAGTGCTGCTAAAATTAGGTATATTGTTGTAATAATATAAAAGTATAAAATAAGTCTACAAGAGCGAAGATTGCCTGCTAACCCCTTTTGATCCTGATATTCCTTCGAGTGTATATTACATATGGGCCATTCCATCAATTGGGGACATGGTTTTGTACCCGTGGTTCTCCGATTTTGACCAAACTTTAGAATATCATAATATAGACCAATAGAAGAATATCTGTTAACTTTTTAGTGGTCAAAGTTGCTCCATTGTTTTTTGGCGCGCACTTCAAATTGAGATCAACCAAAAAAATTACTTTTTCTTTTATTTTTCAACGACTTCAAAATTGAGTGAAATAATTTTTAAGTTATCCAATTTTATGTAAAAAAATCTCAGCTTTCTGATAAAAATATTTTCAAAATCCAAAAAAAATTTCAAAATCCAAAAAAATCATTTTTTTTTCCAAAAACCCGGTTTTTTGTGCTTTTCCCCCAACTATAGCGTATAGCGACAACTTTGAATTTTTTTTGGTGTTCATGGGAACAGAGTCCCATATTTTTGAACACTGATTCTTATGTAAAATTTAACGGGGAATCGAATGGAGAGGTCAATTTTGAAAAATAGTTGGGGGAAAAGCACAAAAAACCGGGTTTTTGGAAAAAAAAATGATTTTTTTGGATTTTGAAATTTTTTTTGGATTTTGAAAATATTTTTATCAGAAAGCTGAGATTTTTTTACATAAAATTGGATTACTTAAAAATTTTTTTCACTCAATTTTGAGGTCGTTGAAAAATAGAAGAAAAAGTCTTTTTTTGGTTGATCTCAATTTGAAGTGCGCGCCAAAAAACAATGGAGCAACTTTGACCACTAAAAAGTTAACAGATATTCTTCTATTGGTCTATATTATGATTTTCTAAAGTTTGGTCAAAATCGGAGAACCACGGGTACAAAACCATGTCATCAATTGATGGAACGGCCCATATATTAATTTCGGATGGTACCGAACACTAGAGAAAAAAAGCTATCACGTTCTCACAATACTTGGATATACGTAACCGGAGCAGGCGATTGGAATTTAAATGTGCTCTGCCCAATCCATATATAGGGAAACCCCACAATCTGCGCCAACTACCGTGGGATAAGTCTCCTCAACATCGCGTTCTATCAAGCGGTTTCTATGAAAGATTAAAGCTCACCTTCAACAAACGGGTTGGACATTATCAGTACGGCTTCAGGCCTGAAAAATCAACAACTGACCGACACGCATCATCTCTTCCTCGATTTCAAAGCTGCTCTTGACAGCACGAAAAGGAGCTGCCTTTATGCGATGTCTAAATTTGGTATCCCTGCAAAACTAATCCGGCTGTGTAAACTCACGTTGAGTAATACCAAAAGCTCCATCAAGATCGGAAAGAACCTCTTCGAGCCATTCGATACCAAACGAGGTTTCAGACAAGGCGTCTTCCTATTGAGCCACTTCTTCAGTCTACTCCTGGAGAAAATAATTCGAGCTGCAGAACTAAATATAGAATGTACCAACTTCTATAAGAGTATACAGCTGCTTACGCCGAAAATACTGTATCTGGCTTTCTCCAAAATGGATAAGAAAGCGAAGCAAAAGGGTCTGGTAGTGATCGAAAGCAAGACGAAATATCTCTTGTCATCAAACAAACAGTGGTCTCACTCGAGACTAGGCTCCCACGTCAGTGCTGACAATCATAAGTGCGAACGTGAACTACGTCAATCTTGGAACCAGTATTAATAGCAACAACAATATCTACACTAAAATCCAACGCAGAATCACTCTTGCCAACAGGTGCTGCTTTAGACTGAGTAGGCAATTAAGAAGTAAAGTTCTTCCTCGTCAAATAAATACCAAACTTCTTCCATCTTGGAACCAGTCACTCATTATTCCCGTCCTGCTGTATGGTGCAGAGGCATGAACGATGACAACATCTGATGAGTCGATGTTACGAGTTTTCGAGAGAAAAGTTTTGGAGAAGATTTATGGTTCTTTGCGTATTGGCAACAGCGAGTATGAGGTTTCCAGCGACATTGACAAAATTCAGCGAATCAAAAGACAGAGGCCGCGCTGGCTAGGTTATATAGGAAAAGTAAGGCCTCCACTCCGTTGCATAGATCAGGTGGGGTGGACGTGACTTTACTTGGAAACTCCAATTGTCGCCCAGCAAGGAAAAGGACCAAGGCTATAACCATGTAAGTGGTATCTACGGCAATAAAGAAGAAGAACCGCAACGGACCCGAATTTTTGCAGGTCAAAAGGTGACAACTTTTCTCAAAACTATTTGAGAATTTTATCTGCAAGTACAGCAACAACAGATACCTTCTATTTTCTGGACAGGGTATACTCTGTTTGGCAAGACATTTGTAACGAGCTGATTCGTTTAAGCCACTTTAGTTTGTTTCTTTGTCTTTGTTTTATAATATATACGCGAAATATTCACTCAGGTTTTGAGATATGGATTTGAAAATTTGCACACGTCCTTTTCTCCCCAAAAGGCCGCTCATTTGTCGGAGCCTCTGATGTCGGACTATTATAGGTTATAGCTGTCATACAAACTGTACCATCGAAATCCACTTGCATGAAGAACTTTTTTATTTGCCAAGACATTTTTTTGAAATTACACACGGATCATAGTCCAAAGCGACGGTACAATCTCCGAAGTAAGTGTGCAGGTTAAGTCACCATAGCATATAGCTGCCATATAAACTGAATCGGAAACAATTCTTGCAAAGAATCTTTTGCATTTGTAAATGGATTACAGCTTCGGAGGTGCCGAAATTAATGTTTTTTCTGGTTTCTTTTCAATTTTATTTACCATTACCATTTTATACCTCAGGCTTAAAACTAAATATACCTACATATATATAGTATATACTAAAATAAATATATGTCCATATAAATTGACTCATAATTGTCCATTTAAATATTTTTTATTTAAATATTAAGAATATGTGCAAATATTTTAGACATATTTGTGGTTTTCCAAGAAATTTAATAATGGTCACTGCTAAAACCAAACCGGAAAATTAGAATCACACACAAACAGGCAGATTTAATTGCATTCGTAAAATAGTTTTCCAAAGAATTTAGTAAACATAGCATTAAAACCATTTGAATGTGTACAGTATAAATAGAAATATGCAAGTATATACATACATATGTACAAGTATGTAGGTTTAGAAATAGTTATCTATATGTAAGTGAGAAAGTCAGAGGCTGGGTCACAAGTTTTTATTAGTTCCAAAAAAACCTGCAAAAAGTGTACTGATAAATTAGTCAGATAAAAGCTAGGCAATATTACCAATTTGTATAAAATTTATATATAATATAGCCAACGACCTTTTCAATGTCCTTAAATTTTGACAAAATGTACCCGCTAATCCAAACTTGGTGAACTCGTTCCAGTTGATCTTATATTTTATGGCTGTCAAAACTATATACGCACCTTTTGAAGGTAAGGCTAACTAAAGTCATATGGAGTTAATAGCGCCATCTATGTGCCAGGCAGGCGATTTTTCAATAAAGGGGGTATTCTACTGTAGAATTTTGAAAAATTCGATTTTTTTTTTATATATTTAAAGTTTAGACTTTCAAAAATATGACCTTGGAAGGATTTTTCAAAATTCGACTTATTTTCGGAGATACAGCCGATTTTGTGAGGTTGCGTCCGTGTTCACTAGAATTGTCTCCTAAACTTTAAACGCGTTTTTCTCGAAACTACTTTTTCCCGCACGGTACCGGCATTATCTCAAGTTCTATTCAACCGATTTACTTGAAATTTTGTGTGAACCTTCTTTATATAATCCTTTATCGTTCCTACCAGCATCGTGCTAAAATATTTTGTTTTTAATATTTTAAAAAAATTCAAGAATTTCAAAAAAAAAGCGTAAGAAATAATTTTTATTTTCAGGCAGTCGCCATTTTTCAAAAAAAAAATTTTTCGTGTGCCCGGACTATAACAGCATCCTTACCGAGTAAGAATTTCTTTTGATTTTTTTTCAGACCACCAGGAGAGTCAGGATCAATGTCACCAGGATGCGCCATTTTTTTACACCTGTCTCTCCCCCCTTCTAATTATTTTAATTTTTAATATTTTTTTGTAACATTTTTTTTTCTTGTATTCTTAAGATATCAATAAAAACACCATAAAAGATGTATAGTAAAAATATATTTGGTTTTTTTTTTAAATAAAATTCAAAAAACTGCCCAAAATTTGATTTCTAGAGTAGAATACCCCCTTAAGCTGTTACAGAACTCAGTATAATAGTGAACGCTAGTGTTATTGAAATTTATTTCGTAATTCGTAAAAATTTATATAAAATTCGTTTATAAATGCTAGCAAATACTTCCCGCTATACCCTCCCCCTCAACTCTACACGCCTCTGACTTGCATAAAATCAGAATAAATCAAAGATAATTTTATTTGTAGCCAGAATGCGGAATTTAAAGAGAATTTTAAAGAGAATTTAACATTCATTCAAGTATGTGTTTGATTAACTGAAATTCTTGCAATTCCACAAATTAAACTCTCCGAAATTTAAACTTCAGCAGTAAGTATTTTAATATATTGGTAATTCAAAGGGAAACTATTCGGCAATAACTGGTGATTGTAAAATATTAGCAAATTACTTATATTATATACTAGTAAATCGGTTTCATGGTGAAAAGCATACAAAAGTTCGTACATACCTGAGACTTCACTGTTGAGCGATCTGTAATGAAAGAAAGCAAACTCATGAATATATATGTATGTGTGTATATAGTATATGTAGCAGAAAAAAGCATTTTTAACAAGTAAGGAAGGGCTAAGTTCGCGGTAACCGAACATTCCATGTTCTTGCAACTAGCCAGTATCAAAGCTAGGAAATTACCTACAGATTCATAAAGTTTACTAGTTGTACATATGGGGTCTAGGGCAAGTTTTCTCATGATCTTATCCATTTTATGTACAACGAAAGAAAGTACCATTATAAGAAATATACACTCTTCAATTTCAGTAAAATAATACCCATATGGGCCAATTTGTGCAGTATAAAGTCAACTTGAAGATCGAATACCTTTGTATTTGTTCCAAAGGCTTGTGTTAAGGGGGGTAATTGACCCGATTCAAACCATTTTTCAAAGAAACATTTTACCTGAATTTCAATAACATATCTCACGGATATACCGATATTTTCGAATAAAAGTCAGTCTCACAAAAAGGGCTCTATATATTCGGTATGTGGGGCTTGAACAGTTATGGTCCAATTTTGACAATTTTTAGACTAGAGAGTTTCATCGGAATATATTTATTGGTGCTTTATTTTTGTAGTGAAAATTGAAAGATTCAAATGGAATTTAAAAATTTGTTATATGGGAATAAGGTGTGGTTGCAGTTCGATGGCGCCCATTTTCGGAATGTAATGTGGGATCGTTAGAATAATGTTATGTACCGTAGTTGGTTGAAGTTGATGGAATCGGTCCAGAGATTGTTATTTGACCTAAATGTCCAACTTGACCTCAGCTCCTATAAAGCCATCATTTAAAGCCTCTGGCGCATGTAGTTATTGATTCATCGCGCTTTAGTAGTAGTGAAGGGGTTCTTATAGTTGTTGGTCTTAGTGAATTTCGTTATTGCAGCTTGAATGGCTTAGGAGATATTTACAATTAAGCCTTTTAGAAGACAACGCCAATCTTTTCAAAAGCTATTGCGATACCCTATACCAATTTGCACCTTTATGAACTCGCCCTCGCTTTTTTTTTTTTGCCAAGGAGCACGTGCACCAAGTTTCGTTAAGATATCTTAATTTTTACTCAAGTCATCGCTTGCATGAACGGACGGAGAAACGAGCAGACATCCTCGTCCGTCACTCGGAATTCAAATTATTTCAACATCCTGATCATTTACACAAACATTGTGACAAAAAAACACCCGGGAAGTGTAAAAAAAACTCACCGGGTGAGGGATATTTCAAGAAATATATTTTGCTAAGTTGGTAGGACTGTCCTTAATCCTATACCAAATATGAAAGCGATCTTTCAACCAGTTTGTTTACAGTAGCTGCTTAAGTCGGTACACCTCAGTAGTGCCTTGCGATTTTTAGAATGAATAAAAATATCGAACATTTAATTTTGTATTTCTAACCAAATTTCGTGTGCGGAATCGTAATAAATACTGGAAAGGGCTTACAGTGGCTCAGTTTTATCAAGATCACAAGCCTACGAATGGTACAAAGCCTTCAAAGATGATCGAGAGGCTGTTGAAGGCATGCTTCTAGACGAACTTCGACCTTTCTAACTGATGAAAATATTAAAAAAGTGAAGAATATGATGCTTCAAAATCGTCAGGCAAATGATAGAGAAATTCCAGGACAGCTCGACAACACTCGCCAATCTGTTAGTATGGTTTTTTTGGATATTTTGGGTATGAAACACGTTCTTGCTCGACTCGTCTCGATAATGCTAATTTTTTTTAAGCGCTCCGTAAACAGGTCTCTTTGGACGTGCTAGATCGTCCTAATTCTGATCCAACATTCATGGAGAGCATTATAACTGCCGACGAGATATGAGTTTGACATGCAAAGAAGTCATCAGAATGGAGAAAAAACCTTCGATATTCGTGGTTTGGTGCATCATAAATTTGTTCCGGAGAGACAGACCGTCAATAAGGAGTTCTATTTGGACGTACTGAGGTGTTTATATGAGAACATCCGTCAAAAGCGGCCTGAATTGTAGAAGAACAACTCATGGATTTTACCTAATGATAATGAAAAATCGTATCGAGCTTCGATTTTGAGCGAATTTAAAGCGAAAAATGTATAGAATACCACCAATAAACCACCGTCATTCATCAGATTTGATTTCTTGTTCCCCAAACTGAAATTACCGAAAAATCGTTGGTATATGTGTATAACTTTTTGTGGAGATCACTTTGAATATAATAATAATAATAATAATAATAACGGGTGGGCCATCTAACGCTTTACATTTGAAATATCTATATTTCGACATTGGAAATGTCAAATACCATTCGGAAAGTGACAAATATTCAGTAAAAAGTCTAAAATTTACGAAATGGGTCGCTATTCACTAGAAGAAAACTGGGAAATATTGAAAACTTTTTTCCAAAGTGGTGAGCCAAGTGAACGGTCAATTTTACCGAAAAATCATCTTTTCGAACGAGGCTCATTTCCACCTCGATGGTTACGTTAACAAGCAGAATTGTCGCATTTGGGGCACAGAAAACCCGCACGTAATCGTTGAGAAGCCAATGCAGCCAGCACGAATCACTGTATGGTGCGGATTTCGGTCTGGTAGAATCATCGGCCCATTTTTTTCAAAAATGAAGAAGGAACCGCCGTAACCATCAATGGTGAGCGATATCGCGCAATGTCAACCGAATTTTTCTTCAAGTAAATTGAAGAGGAAGACTTGGACAACATTTGGTTCCAGCATGACAGCGCTACGTGCCATACAGCAAACGCTACACTCAATTTTTTACGCTTTGTCTTCGAAAATCGCATAATCAGCAAAAGAGGTGATGTGAATTGGCCTCCCAGAAGCTGCAAATTAACTTCGTTGGACTATTTTCTGTGGGGAGCTGTTAAAGATAAATGTTATGCCAACCATCCAGAAACAATTCAAGATCTAAAGTACGAGATTCAAGCTGCTGTAGCTGCCATAAGGCCTGAAACCATCGAGAAAGTACTCCAAAATTGGGTGGATCGGATAAGTTACTGTAAACTCAGCCGTGGTGGTTTTTTGTCCGAAATTCTACTAATAAATTTCATAAAACAATTTTTTAAATAAATGTTAGACCTTTGAAAAATATCAAGCCGTTTTTTATTGACTTTTTAAATTTAAAATTTTATATGGCCCACCCTTTTAATAATAATAATAATTAAATATTTCGCATTTAATTTACAATTTCCGTGAACTTTTTGGTCACAATGTAAACATAAACCAAAATTTTTGCTGTGCAACATGTTGCAACTGTACTTGAAATTGTATTTCTTCAATCTTTGCAAATTACCAGACTGAGTTATGTGTTTACCGAGCAAATGAATATATGTTTACATAACAATTGTACTAGCAATAGCTAAATACACAGTTATCTACCTATCTACTCATGGCATGGTAAGCATGCAAAATTGCATTTAATTTATTACAGCAATCAGACAGTTTGTTAACGTAATTCAGTTGCAAATCATAATTATAAATTTCGCTTCAGTTGCTGGCACGTAAAGGTCTACCTACATATTTACCTGAAGCATAATAATATGACTTTGTACCGTTAGAATGAAGTCCGCTACAAGTAGTCACATGTGTATGTCAGTTTATGAATGTTGTTGTTACTGACATCTGATCATCGCTGCTATGCATTAATGGATAACCTTCAAGCTGTGAGCTCTCCCTAGCCTCTTCTGTAAAAACACATATGAACGCAGTAAATTTACAGTAATGGAGATTAAGAATAGCTGGTAATGTGTTTATTATTATGATGAAAGATGGTATTTGATAGTAGAATACAAACATGAAGAAATTTAAGACTTTCCGGAAGTCCACTACTTATAGAGTTATATTTTCTACAGCCCACTGTTTTTGGGTATCTCCTAAATCTTGTTTTCAAATTATTTCTAAAAGCGAGAGCTGATTTTTTTTTTTTGTATCGGCGTTAAACAGATCAGGAGTATACTTTTGAGAGTGTGTGTGTGTGTTTTTTTTTTAAGATTTCTACCATATTGAAGTTAGGGTCTCTGGTACGCAGTAGCGAGCTTAAAGGCATAATATTGTTTTCAGTTTCAATGCTTTGTCCACCAGTGTAAATCTAATTTCAATTAGCCATGCTGAGTTATAAAAATACATATACACTATGTATGTACATAAGCATTTACCTTACGCTCAGACTACGGGCGCAAATTGCTTTAATATCGTAAATTGACTGTATCGCTTCTGTAACCGTACCTTCGTTATGCATGCACATATACATACATATATACGGGTATACACTTGGTAATGCAAATAAAATCGTAATGTATCCTGTTGAGATCATATCTTTAAGGTAGAGCAGCCGACATATCGCGCAGAGATATACTAGGAAGTCATTTTAGAAGAGATTGTGTCAAGTCTAATGAACAAAAATGTGAATTTCACAGTAAAAATTTTACTTAGTTAGTTAGTAAGTTATGATAATGAAATGAATGATTGTAATTTAAATGGATATGATGATCGATACATGGCGATGAAAAGGTGGCTAAATGAGCACCTGACCCCCCTCTAAATATAATATAACTACACCCCACACATACACACCATAATCAACACATCTTCACCCCACACTGCACATCCTATACTCAACACATTGGCATCATGCGGATCATTTCCGGTCATCCCACACTACGTACCACACTCAACACATCATCTTTTACACCACACCTTTCGCACCACACATGAGGACACCACACACAATCAACAAAAGGAACTGGCGGACGAGGCCAAGGCCTTTTCTAATACGATCCGCACGCCTGTACGCATCTCCGGTCAACGAGTAACTGACGCGGATTGTTTTGCTCCAAGACCGGAATCGAAGCAGGATTGTCCATATAAACATTAGACTTCACATATTCTCACAGAAAAAGTGTAAGGGTGTGATATTACAGGATCTTGGTGGAAAAAAGCAGCCACCGTCCCTGGCCAATGCTTGAGTGATGCTAACGCCGCGAAGTGATGTGAGATGAAAGTCAAAAGGTGACTTCACGGTAGCTGTCAGCAAGCTGGCTCTATATAAGAAAAGCAGGCACCGTGCCTGACCAGTACTTAGGTGACGCTGATGCCGCGAAGTGATGTATCTGGCTCTCGACTGGTAACTAGCGAAAGGCATGCGTGATTCTTTGCTCAAAGGCTTGAATCGAAGCGAGATTGTTCAAATAGACTTTAGACTTTACATATCTCCACAGGAAAAAGTCTAACCATGTGATATCACAAGATCTTGGTGGCCGCTCAAAATGTGAAATTATCTGCCCACCGAAGTGTTGGCCAAATAAATCCATTGATTGATGCGCTATGTGGGAAGTGGCACCGTCTTGTTGAAACCAAATGTCGCCCAGATCACAGGCTTCCATTTCAGGCATTAAATAGTCAGTTACCGTGGGGCGATAACGGTCGCCATTGAAATTTGCTTGTTCACATACCCATTGAGCTAGAAATGGACCTCATCGCTTAACAAAATTTGGCTCGAAAACGTCGGATCTTTTTGGAACTTTTCGAAATAGACCGAAGTCATGTTAGTTCTTGCAAAAGCCGTATTTTGACGACGTAAGTCCTTCTAAACGTCAGTCGGAATTGCTACAAACGGCGCCGTATCGACTCTCCACGGTCTTCGTGTACACTCTCAGCTACGGCTGTTGTATTTTCTTCACTACGAATTTGTCTTGTGTCGCTCGTGACTTGCTGTCTGCTCGTCTGCTTATTCGTTACCGAAAATATGTCTGTGACCGGGAATCCAAATTATATAGTGGTTGAACTGCCAGTGATCTTAAGGCATCCCCAAATTTGTTTATAATGCTCAAATTAAGCTTTGGCGACAACATGGCCAGCAATGTCTTTCAGTAAAACTCCATAAACTTTCCCCATACCTAGTACTTCCGCTTGAGTTGGATAAACAGAGGTATCAAGATCCTCGAAGTATGTCCCCGTCCTTACCCCGTTGTCTGTCGGCATAGTATCCCTACCTATTCTCTCCCTATCTTATATTCTCCGTTCAAGTCTAGAGGGTATTCTCATCTTAAAGTATGTATTGAAATCCAACCTAGAGAGGATATAGTCTGATTTATTTATATTTGTATTGAGCTGGTTCAGAATATCAGTATGTCCTTTACTAATCCTGTTTCCACCACGAATTGGAGGAAAAGATTGTCGTACGTTCCACATAAAAACGTCTACGGGCAGTTGATGCAGAATCACATTAATCTCATCAATCGGGCGTTAAAGAGGGGAGACCTGTAGTTCTAAACTCTCTAGCATTACGTATGTTCTTCAGTTTGGTTTTGACAGAAACATCACCTTGATTCTTTTCCAACTTCTTGTGAAGTAAGATAGCATATCTAGTTTCAACTTCGTTACGCATTCAACCTCTGAATAATTCGAAAGCGCTCAGAAAGACCAATAGTGTATGTATGCATAAGAGACTCCCACTAAGTTACCAGGAGAAACATAGAAGCTGCAGTAAGTTTTAAAAGCACACCTAAATAGTCTCCACACACTCCGTTTGTTGCTCGATGTGCAAGCAATTCCAAGACTTTCAAGCGACTAACGCACAATTTTCCAGGAGTCTAACTTATTAAATGCAAATGCTGAGGTGTCAAAGTGAGGATGATCCGAACCAATGGCAAAGGAATTAAGGACGTCGCATGTTAGAAGAAAAAGCGAAAAGAAAACATAAGTAACAAAATAAAGCGAAGTAGAAAGGTGGGAAAGGCAATGAATTGAAATGGAGAACGCTGCCTGCAAACGCTCTGAAAAGTGCAACGTTGTAAAGTCAGTGAGCATGAAAATGCAAATTCAATAATGGATGCTGAACGTTAGTTTGCTGCCGAACCACTGCGTTGGAGGAAACTAACCAACAGTTGGTGCATTGCGGATTCCACAACAACAATTGGAGGTTACGCACATCGTTAACGTTTGCGGCAAAGAAATCATAAAACTAACCAATGGAAGTCCGGAATTTATGCAAAATGTCTAACAAAAAATTCTCCATCGAAGTACTTCATTTTAAACGATCAGCTAGTATTCCAATATCGACGCGTCCGCCATATGCATAAGCAGTTTCTTAGGAAGAAAAGGATATGGGCAAAACTTCGGATCAATATCTCAAAAATTGAGGCACTACAAACGGACTCAAGAAGAGATGACGAGGTGCTAAATCGACTCAGCTCGTCAAGCTGATCATTTACACGTCGCCCATGTTTGCTTCATGTCAATTTAATATACTGTGTATGGGGTATATTAAATAAATGCGAAAGCTATACTTCAACTACACGCTGCAAAAAGGATCAAAGGTATCATCCACTCAGTTGACATAGAGCAATTTCATTTATGATAAGCGAAACAGTATACTCATATCTCCAGTACATACATACTCATATCTCCAATAAATACATACATACATATGTAGTATACATATGTCTCTACCAGTATGGTTATGTCGACAACAGCGGCTTCCAGTGACTACCAGGGTCATCTAAGCAACTGTCTACAACAACAACGTTATCATTCACTTTTGTATCGTTGACCGGAAAAGTCAATCATCATTCAACGTTGTTACTGGTGTTGTTGCTGCTTCCACTTCCATGCTGCTGTTGACATAACGAATTTGCATGACACGTAGCCGCCGGTGTTGTTGACAAATGAAATCGCACAGCGATAACTCAAGCAGCCAATCAGTATTTTGCAGGTCAATGCTTATCTATTTGCTTAGCAAGAGGGGATATTTCATTTCATTCCTCTTTCCGCTTTCCGCTTTATTTTTGCTAAGTCAGCACTTTTAATACGGAGGGAAATTATGTAAAGTGCCAATTGAATTGTCTTCATTTTTCTTTGCAGCAGCAGTTTGCATGAAGCGAGAAGATTAAATCCGGTTCAAGTCGTTGGAATGTGGGTTGCAAGTTCAACCATAGCAAAGTATGAATATAAAAGATGAACTTTAAAAAATGCGTTTTTATAAAGTTCTATAAAATTATAAGTGATACGTAGACGTACTTGAGTCGGTGAGGCCCAAAACAAACACCACCATAACTGGTTTGAAAGCTCCACTGGTCGAACAATACGTAGGTTTGCTATATATATTTCTGGACTAGGCAACACTAAGTGTTGCCAGGTGCAATCTGACATTTCCATTGGAAAGTTTGACATTTTTTAGCATAACATCACTCAGAGCGTTTTGTCATTTAATCGTGAATTGTTTTATTTACAGGGAATTAAAAAATTCACCTCGGGCAAAAAGTGGAATTAACTCGTGAACATTTTCGTGCGATCATTTTTCACAACTTTCGACGTGGATTATCACGACAAGAGTGCATCGATGAACTAAAATCTTTGTATGGCTATGAAGCACCATCCTATAGCACTGTGAAAAACTGGTACAACGAATTCAATCGTGACCGACGCTCGCTCAAAGACGAATTCCGTGAAGGTCGTCCAAAAACAGCCGTTGTGCCAGAAAACATCGATGCCGTACGTGAACTGATAATGCAAGACCGTCATGTAACATACCTTCAGATAGAGGCATGCCTATGCATTTCTCCTACCAGCATACATTCGATATTGCATGAACACCTGGCCGTAAAAAAGGTTTGTTCTCGTTGGATCCCGCACAATTTGACAATCGTTCAAAAAAAGGCTCGTGTGGATTGGTGTAAAGCAATGCTGAAAAAATACGATCGCAGTGCTTCAAAAGACGTTTATAAGATCGTCACAGGTGACGAATCATGGATCTATGCGTATGAGCCCGAAACAAAACAGCAATCGACCGTGTGGGTCTTCCAAGACGAGCCAAACAAAAAAAAATAAATAAAAAAATATATAAATAAAAATAAAAAAAAAAAAACATTTTCGTTGATAAATATGCCTACTTTCATTATTAGGCCAGAAATATATATAGCAGCCCTCGTACCATTACCAAGATTGGGGTTTATACAATTTTCACTGAACTGCCCCAATACAATACGAAATAACAGAATAAAAAGAACTACAAAGTATTATAAGGTAGAAAACTCATAATCCGTGCAAGTCCCTGGTATCCATATTAGCATTAGAGTTTTCTAAACAATTCTTAACTTACTTCAACTTCGAAAAGCATGCTTATATCCATAACTTACGTTACTTACGACAGGATTTCGTTTACCAAATCGTCAAAGGTTGACGTTTGCCTACCCGAAACATTATATGATACACCGGATAGGTAATCAAATATGTAATACCCGATTTTTTCCACGAGCTTAAACCAAAAAATTATAATCAGTTTGGTAACGGTATTTATCAATGACTTCCCTGAAATAATTAAAGCTTATCGAGTCCAAATCATGGACAAAAATTTTAACGGAGAACATTGTACCCATAGAAAAGAATGTAACACAAGAAACATTATACCTCCATGTGTCGTATAAATTGAGTTAGAATACAAAGCAAGCCCACAGACTCCTGACCAACTAATCAAAAAATAAAGAGTATTGTCCAACATCATAATAGCGAAAGGATGTTTCCTCAGTTATTGCGAATTAACGAAGGCCTTGCGAACAGAAGAAGCTAGGGGTTGGAGTATTAGGTAGGTTAAGTTAGATAAAAAGGCTGGTTGCTCATAAGGCCACGTGTAATCCCACTTGGGCTGGGAAGAAAGTGTCAGATGTTTCAGTCTTGAGAACGGAATCAGTTAGGGGTTGGCATATTAAATAGCTTAAGTTATTTAAAAAGGCAGGTTGCTCATAAGGCCACGAATAATAACACTTAGAATGGGAAAGACGTATCTAGATCTTTCCGCCTTATCTTCCTCATTGCTCCTTGGACAGGTTGCGTTTGTCAAAATCTTTAACCTCCCAGCATGTATATCAATAAGGCAGTGCCTAGTTAGGGCGCCTATCTTTGCGGCGCTGTGAGCCTTGCTAAGAGATAACAGTTCAATTTCGCCAGAGGACTTTCGCAATCCCTCAATCGCTGACTGCTGACCAATGCTTGGTGAGCTCGCGCGAAACCCGTAGATGACACGATGACAAGCGAATGCCTACTCATTCCCATCCTGATGGGATGCTTTTTCTTAAATTTCTGAAGTTTAATATGGAAGCAGCTCGATTCTATAGCTAGAGAGGGAGTCTAGAGGCTAGAGAATATGTCCTAGCTGTTTAGCAAGTGTGACTTTATCGAACGCCCATAGAACACTATTGACTTAACTATGGTTTCGTAAAATCAAAGCAAAACTTTTGGTGAAAGACCCCTGCGTTTTCAAAGAGCTCGTTTACAGCATTACAGGACAACCAGTACCTTCGTCATCCTCTCCTAAACATTGGGTTTCCAATGATAACTTTCTATCAAGGTCTAAGGTGTCTTAGGTATGTTTCGTGTAGTCTTTCACTCTTCTTCCCACAAAAGTTCTTCGAACAAGGCATAACTCTCAGTACATAGATATATTATTTCTGACTTAACCGACCGCAGGGGTTTATACCTTCCACCTTTTATCATTATACTATAGTACAAAATTTAATTTCATAATATCACCTCGGAGATGCTGAATTAGTACCACTTAAGTGCCCCTGAGTATTTAACTTCAGACGTTTCTTCTTTTTTCTTCAAATTATAAAATTCACTTACTCAATTGAAGTGTGAAATTTCATTTTCTTCCACCTCTTTCCTTTACACGTATCATGCTGTCCGTGATAAAAGGATAGAGTATGACGGCTGATAAGTTATAAGTAAGTAAGAGCAACTCCAAATAACTCCGTACCCACCTTTACAGCCACACACACCTGAGGAAGGCAAGGATGCAATGCATTTTCAGCTAGAGTCGCCTTCGCCGTTGGTTCTCTAGTGAGACAATCAGTGAGTCAGTCAAAAAATAAGACTGCTGCCAGTGCGGCAAACCAAACGTCCATAGCAATTCGATTACCCGGCGCGTGTCTGTGGTGTCTAGTACAGTAGCTGACAGACTATCGACAGTCTTCGCTTACGATGCAACCGACCGCAGAGCCTGCAACCGCACATTGGCACATACTACAAACAGACTTGCAGCCGTGCGGCTCGCTGTGAGCGCAAAGGTCGGAGAATGCACTCAGAAGATGACAGGCGAAATTTTCCACATCATTTCGTTTTCTTTGCTGCAGCAGAATTCAGTTAGCCGAGACGATGGCACAACCAACTATCACTTGGCTGGTGTCAGTTGACTCACGCGCTTACTCAATTTCTTACTCGGCTCCGATTGATTTGTTTTGTCAATTGATTTAGACATTCATTTCGTGGATTATAAATAAGACGAGACATTTTTTATGATCTTAAAGCTATTTAATTTCCCTCGTCTTTGTGTATCAAAGAGTTGAACTAAGCTCGCAGAAAATAGAATTTATGAAGATTTTGAAGAGAAATACCTAAATAGAGATCCAGCACTCTCTTCTATCTGCACTATTTAAGAAACACTTGAGATTATGAACAAGTTGTTTTAGATAGGGATATGCGAAAGTAAGCTAATGGACCGGTGAAGGATGGACACTCGATTGAGAAATAATTACAAAAAATTTGGTTTAATTTCTTGGGTATTATAAACAACCGACAAGTAATCTCAGAACGTTTTACTGAATTTTCGAAAATGGGAAACCTTGAAAATCCATCAGTCTAAAAATAAGAAAAAAAGTTAGTTTCATCTGCACCGAAACTATAATACTACGAACAGGTTTATTTGAACGCTTACACTGCAAAGTGATGTGTGTTGAAAGTCATTAGGTGATTTCACGGAATGCTGACTCTATATAAGAAAAGCAGGCACGGTACCTGGCCAGAGCTTTAGTGACGCTCACACCGCGAAGTGATGTGAGATGAAAGTCAAACGATAACTCCGCGGTAGCAAGCTGCACGCTGGTTCTATATAAGAAAAGCAGGCAGCGTGCTTGGGCAGTGCTGGAGTGATGCTCACGCCGCGAAGTGATGTGAGATGAAAGTCAAACGATAACTCCGCGGTAACAAGCTGCACGTTGGCTCTATATAAGAAAAGCAGGCAGCGTGCCTGGGCAGTGCCGGAGTGATGCTCACGCCGCGAAGTGATGTGAGATGACAGTCAAACAATAACTCCGCGGTAGCAAGCTGCACGCTGGCTCTATATAAGAAAAGCAGGCAGCGTGCCTGGCCAGTGCTGGAGTGATGCTCACGCCGCGAAGTGATGTGAGATGACAGTCAAACGATGACTTCGCGGTAGCAAGCTGCACGCTGGCTCTATATAAGAAAAGCAGGCAGCGTGCCTGGCCAGTGCTGGAGTGATGCTCACGCCGCGAAGTGATGTGAGATGACAGTCAAACGATGACTTCGCGGTAGCAAGCTGCACGCTGGCTCTATATAAGAAAAGCAGGCAGCGTGCCTGGCCAGTGCTTGAGTGATGCTCACGCCGCGAAGTGATGGGAGATGAAAGTCAAACGATGACTTCGCGGTAGCTGGTAGCAAGCTGGCTCTATATAAGAAAAGCAGGCAGCGTGCCTGGCCAGTGCTTGAGTGATGCTCACGCCGCGAAGTGATGGGAGATGAAAGTCAAACGATGACTTCGCGGTAGCTGACTGCACGCTGGCTCTATATAAGAAAAGCAGGCAGCGTGCCTGGCCAGTGCTTGAGTGATGCTCACGCCGCGAAGTGATGGGAGATGAAAGTCAAACGATGACTTCGCGGTAGCTGACTGCACGCTGGCTCTATATAAGAAAAGCAGGCAGCGTGCCTGGCCAGTGCCGGAGTGATGCTCACGCCGCGAAGTGATGTGAGATGAAAGTCAAACGATGACTTCGCGGTAGCAAGCTGCACGCTGGCTCTATATAAGAAAAGCAGGCAGCGTGCCTGGCCAGTGCTGGAGTGATGCTCACGCCGCGAAGTGATGTGAGATGACAGTCAAACGATGACTTCGCGGTAGCAAGCTGCACGCTGGCTCTATATAAGAAAAGCAGGCAACGTGCCTGGCCAGTGCTGGAGTGATGCTCACGCCGCGAAGTGAGTGAGATGAAAGTCAAACGATGACTTCGCGGTAGCAAGCTGCACGCTGGCTCTATATAAGAAAAGCAGGCAGCGTGCCTGGCCAGTGCCGGAGTGATGCTCACGCCGCGAAGTGATGTGAGATGAAAGTCAAACGATGACTTCGCGGTAGCAAGCTGCACGCTGGCTCTATATAAGAAAAGCAGGCAGCGTGCCTGGCCAGTGCTGGAGTGATGCTCACGCCGCGAAGTGATGTGAGATGACAGTCAAACGATGACTTCGCGGTAGCAAGCTGCACGCTGGCTCTATATAAGAAAAGCAGGCAGCGTGCCTGGCCAGTGCTGGAGTGATGCTCACGCCGCGAAGTGATGTGAGATGACAGTCAAACGATGACTTCGCGGTAGCAAGCTGCACGCTGGCTCTATATAAGAAAAGCAGGCAGCGTGCCTGGCCAGTGCTGGAGTGATGCTCACGCCGCGAAGTGATGTGATATGACAGTCAAACGATGACTTCGCGGTAGCAAGCTGCACGCTGGCTCTATATAAGAAAAGCAGGCAGCGTGCCTGGCCAGTGCTTGAGTGATGCTCACGCCGCGAAGTGATGTGAGATGAAAGTCAAACGATGACTTCGCGGTAGCAAGCTGCACGCTGGCTCTATATAAGAAAAGCAGGCAGCGTGCCTGGCCAGTGCTGGAGTGATGCTCACGCCGCGAAGTGATGTGAGATGACAGTCAAACGATGACTTCGCGGTAGCAAGCTGCACGCTGGCTCTATATAAGAAAAGCAGGCAGCGTGCCTGGCCAGTGCTGGAGTGATGCTCACGCCGCGAAGTGATGTGATATGACAGTCAAACGATGACTTCGCGGTAGCAAGCTGCACGCTGGCTCTATATAAGAAAAGCAGGCAGCGTGCCTGGCCAGTGCTGGAGTGATGCTCACGCCGCGAAGTGATGTGATATGACAGTCAAACGATGACTTCGCGGTAGCAAGCTGCACGCTGGCTCAATATAAGAAAAGCAGGCAGCGTGCCTGGCCAGTGCTTGAGTGATGCTCACGCCGCGAAGTGATGTGAGATGAAAGTCAAACGATGACTTCGCGGTAGCAAGCTGCACGCTGGCTCTATATAAGAAAAGCAGGCAGCGTGCCTGGCCAGTGCTGGAGTGATGCTCACGCCGCGAAGTGATGTGAGATGACAGTCAAACGATGACTTCGCGGTAGCAAGCTGCACGCTGGCTCTATATAAGAAAAGCAGGCAGCGTGCCTGGCCAGTGCTGGAGTGATGCTCACGCCGCGAAGTGATGTGATATGACAGTCAAACGATGACTTCGCGGTAGCAAGCTGCACGCTGGCTCTATATAAGAAAAGCAGGCAGCGTGCCTGGCCAGTGCTGGAGTGATGCTCACGCCGCGAAGTGATGTTAGATGACAGTCAAACGATGACTTCGCGGTAGCAAGCTACACGCTGGTTCTATATAAGAAAGCAGGCAGCGTGCCTGGCCAGTGCTGGAGTGATGCTCACGCCGCGAAGTGATGTGAGATGACAGTCAAACGATGACTTCGCGGTAGCAAGCTGCACGCTGGCTCTATATAAGAAAAGCAGGCAGCGTGCCTGGCCAGTGCTGGAGTGATGCTCACGCCGCGAAGTGATGTGAGATGACAGTCAAACGATGACTCCGCGGTAGCAAGCTGTACGCTGGCTCTATATAAGAAAACCAGGCAGCGTGCCTGGCCAGTGCTGGAGTGATGCTCACGCCGCGAAGTGATGTGAGATGAAAGTCAAACGATGACTTCGCAGTAGCAAGCTGCACGCTGGCTCTATATAAGAAAAGCAGGCAGCGTGCCTGGCCAGTGCTGGAGTGATGCTCACGCCGCGAAGTGATGTGAGATGAAAGTCAAACGATGACTTCGCGGTAGCAAGCTGCACGCTGGCTCTATATAAGAAAAGCAGGGATTGTGCCTGGCCAGTGATGACGCACACGTCGCAATGTAATTTTATTTAAACTCAACTGTGAATCATTGGATACAATTTAGTATAAATAAAGACAAATTAGATTTTGAAGCAAAGCAGTTTAACTCCAAAATATTTACGAAAATGCGAGAGGCACCAAAAAGTGCACTGACAACTGTAATTGGGAATCTCCGTCGCACTGCGGGAGGTGTGAACATTTATCACTCAGCTGTCATTTATAAATCCATCACGTAATTGCCCTAACCGAAAGCAGAGTAAGTAGAAAAGCTTCAAACTCCAACATATACATACTAATAAACATTTATAAATAGAGATCCTTGCGGGAAAAACCAAGCAGCCAATATTGCGAAAGCGAGTTAGATTAATAATAATAAACTTTAGTTGCAAAAGTTGGTTTAAGCATAATTCCAAATTCCAATCCGCAGACCGAATGTATTATTTAAATAAACTAACTGTTTTGTTTTATAGTCTTTTGAAAATTCCGTTTCTTTCTCGGTAAAAGTGAAATGTGACAGGGATCCAAAAATGATTTTAGCGTCGGTTAAAGTGTATATTCGATAATATTTTATAGAGAAATATGTACATTTTTATAGTTCAATAAGTGTCACTGTTATTTCATTGTGTGTTGAAACTTTCCTGGAAGGAACTTATTCGATATTTATAGTATGCGATTATCATTTTCATTTCGATATGCACATTCACGCACATGTGACAGCCGCATGCCTCAATGACTTACTAACTGACTGACGAAACTCGTCGACCTTTTGCCGCTGTCTGTTTGACCCACTTGTTGTTGTCGTGCTCCATGCGAATTTCGCTGCAAGAATTTCTTTGAAAATTTAACTGTCAAATGGTAAATACCAATCACGCATACATACATACATATATAATGATACACATTTAAACATGGGCTCGTAAGCGCATAAGCACGCAATCGCGCATTACGCATTGACAGCATTGAGGATAAATGCTATCAATCTGGCCAAACAAATCCGCTTCAGCTGTCAGTGCGGCGATTGCGTGTGACCACGTACGCTCACGCGCGGGATATTGACGATGCCAAAGCATGTCCTTTCGCGCACAACGCATTTCCGCTGTCAACGGACGATTTAAAGAATTTGATATGTGCTGGCAGGCATTCACACACGGCTACAATTAAGAGCACACATACGCACGCAATGTGGGCGTACGTGCGTTTGTGTGCGTTGTATTGGCAGCAAACATTTTTGACGCAATCAAAGACAAAGGAAAATAATGTTGTATGTGGATGTATAAGCTCAGGCTTCTTTCATTTTCTAATTCTATCACAATTCAAAAATAGGTTTATGTTGGCATGCTTGAATTTGAATTTGGCAAATTGCGCAGTGAATTTTAAAACTGTCTACTTTGCCTATATTTAACAAATAAGGAAACACTAAGTTCGTGTGTTCTGGTTGCAACTTACAAGGAACAAAGCAGGGGAAATACCTTCCGGTGTAGCAAAACTTTATTTTAAGCCAGACAAAGCGTTAACTTCAGCAATACGAAGCTCTAATTCCCCGGGGGTAATTCGTTTAGGGTGAAAGTGTATTAGATATATACTATTTGGATACTATCTGAACTTTGTACCTACTTATATTCGTAGATTGTAGGCTGTAACTTTATTTACACTTTAAAGAGTAAATTAACCGATTTTATACATTTAGTCAAGTTCCCAATCTTTTTTACATTTAGTCAATTCACGAACCTTTGTTGGAATTTGGGGCCACTAACCCCCTTGTTTGCATTTTATGAGGTCAATGACCCTTTTGTTTACATTTTTGGGGGGTTAATGACCATTTTCTTTGCATTTAGCCAAGTTCATAACCTTTGTTTACATACACTTGGGGTCACTGAACCTTTTGATTACATTTAAGCAGTTTTAATTTTGTATATAAGAGCATATTTTGAATGTCATTTTGACAGTAATTTGTCATATGACCTATTCACAATAGTAGAACTTTCATAAAATCTGTGAGCCAATCGGTTACCTTGAAGTTAATCAACTATACAAGATTTGTCCAGAAAGTAATAGGACTGATTTTCTTCCGACGCGACTGTACTTCGGAGCGTGCGCGCACCGACTGGATTCGATAGAGGACGCTCTAAGCTAATGAAAGAGCGGCAGGTCTCCAAGCAGCTGGATAGTCAGGAGAAATATTTTCGCGAGACGTGTTTCTATGAGTGGTGCAAGGCGAAAATGCTCTAAGTTCGTTAGAACAGAGGTACGCGATCAAATTCAGCGTGTAACTCGCTAAATCTGCGACTGAGACGTTTGATATGATCAAGCAGGCTTACCCAGATGTTGCTTTATCCGTGTGTTTTTCGATGGTACCTGGTCTTTTTGGAGGGCCGGGAAGAGGCCACGGATGAAGACCTTGCTGGGAAACTTGCGACTTCGGCAACCACCATGAATTTGTGACATGACATTCGTCCACATTTAATTTGTTCCTCCTGAACAAACCACCAACGCCAAGTTTTACGTGGAAGACCTCAAGAGACTCAAACGAAAGGTCAATCGGGTCCGGCAAGACATCGCAGCCGATTGGAAGTTGCACCAGGACAACGCTCCGGCTCACACCGCCTTTCTTGTGAACAGCTACCTTACCAAATCCGGCATTCCAATACTTCCGCAGGCGCCCTACAGCCTAAATGCGCTTCCCCCGGACGTTTTTTGTTTCCTTGCCTGAAAAGAGCTATGAAAGGCTAGCATTTTGGGACGACAAGGCGATCCAAGCAGCATATGCACCTCGGCTCTCAAGACTAGTCCGGGTATTGCTTTCCGTGACGCCTTCAATACTTGAAAATCGCGCTGGCAACGCTGCTTCGACGCAGTAGGAGCCTATTTTGAAAGTTTTTAAAGAATTGTAACGATTTCTTCAATAAATTATTTAAAATCGACTCAGTCCTATTACTTCTCTTATTACCCTGTAGTAATTCTCAGTTTCGAATGTTAGCAAGCAGAAAAATTGCGAAAGGTTAATGACCATAATAATCTATGATGCATGAATGAGCGAATCTAAGAATTATCTACTAATCTACTACTATCTACTAATTAATTATGCCTTTCAATAATTCCATATTTGAAACCAAGGAGTCCGTGGCTTAAGAGAACTAAAAATCCGGTCCAAACTTTCTTTTTAACCTCTAATAAACATTAAATGATTATCGTTCCCCCCGCTGTCGTCAAGATAAATGTGTTATCCTTGACAGAGCATAAATTATATATGTCATTGCAGGATTAATTAAAGCAAAAGTGCCGTTAACAATGCGAAACTTTGAGATTAATACTGCCTGTGTTTTAATGCATCTGAAGATAATCGAAATAAATGCATACATACATCGTTGGATTTAAGCCGAAAGCTTAATAGTGACCATATAGGCGCTTTCCGCCCTCAGTCTCTATGTACCATATACAGACATAAGTATATAAACAGATATTTGGAGAAGGTTTAGCAAACAGCATGAGTCGGTCGTCGTGAAATAGTTGTCAACGTCCAAAAAGCACAATTCATTTTCATGTTTACATATCACACATACAAATGTAAATATATGCAACTACGTATCTAAAATCTCGTACATATATATACATATGATATGTACATATATTTGTACTCATAAAATATGTAAACTAACTACATGGAGGATGGTTGTATTGAAAATGGCAATATAAATAGGAGAAACTCCAATACAACGCCGCTCACATCCCAAAACCCATAGCCCACTAGCCACAGCATACGCCTCCCTATAACCGCGCCGCTCCATCACGCAGCATTTCCACAATTCTAATCAACTTGGCTTGCAATGCCCATGGGCTGGGTTCGAGGATTACCAGTGAGTGCTTTAGCGCAATTTTACGTTCATAAATTATTTATAAGCAATAAACATAAAATTTAAATAATCGAATAAAGCCGAAGGATACTCCATTGAGGATATGTGAACGATACTACTTGCAAATTCTAGGTTAACCTATTCGTCTATAGGTATTCAGTGGGGCTTATATGGGTGGGTGTTTGTAATGCGACCGTGTATGATGAGATGTGTTCGCATGTTGCATAATCTTAGGCGCAATGTTATTGGCAGGTGAGAAAACCACTCACTCACCTCTACCATGCGACGTCTAGTAACGGCATTGACACTGGGTAATGCAATATCAGTAATGATAATGGTTACGGTAATGTTGTAAAGGTTCCTACAAAACATACATATGTATGTATATACGTGTATATGAGCACTTATCACGCCGATTACCGTAAAGTGTAGAGCTGTAAGCGCTTTCAGTTGCATGAAATTTGTATAATGAAGTGAGAAAGGACTAAATGCGGGCGCGTAGAGCACTGGATACCTCCGTAGATTATAAATGTATAGATATATAGTTTGAAGGAAAACATTCAAATGAAAGAAATGTCCGCAAAATTCTAAATAAACTTTATGGATCTTGAATCATTTCTAGTTGTCTGCAAGAGTTCACCTCAGATATCTCAATTATTGGAAAAAATAATATACCAGGTGTGTATACGAGGTTTGACAATTAAGTAATGAGACTGATTTATTGCCGCGCTTGTGGTAAACCTGTGACATGAAATTCCCTTTCTCTTTTTCCGGCATCCCTTCCCTTTCAATTGATATATGTACCATCGCTCTAGCTTGTTTAGTTCGCCTGCTACGTCAAGTTGAGTAGACGTGTGTTTGTAATGCTCGTCACGAAAATGGCAAAACGAAATCAAGAGCAACGCGTCGCGATAAAATTTTGCGCCAGATTGGGCGAAACAGCTTCAGAAACGAACGCTAAAATTGTAAGAGTGTATGGTGATAGTGCTCTTAGACCCGGAAACCAAACGCCAAAGCTCACGCAAAGCAAGTCGAAGGTGAAAACGATGATTATTGCCTTTTTTGATAGCCGTGGAATCGTCCACAAAGAATTCGTTCCACCGGGGAAAACTGTGAATCAAGTCTACTATTGCCAAGTACTCGAAAGATTGCGAAAACGAGTCAACAGGGTGCGCCCAGACATCGCTCATAACTAGATCCTTCATCACGACAACGCACCGTGCCACATCGCTCTCAGTGTGCTCCAGTATTTGGCCTCTAAAGGGATCGCCGTGTTGCAACAGCCGCCTTATTCGCCCGACATGTCACCGCGTGACTTTTTTTATTTCCTAAAATAAAATCGGTGGTCAAAGGAACCCATTTTCAGTCGATTACGGACATCCAGGCGGCCGTGACGAGGGTACTCGGGGACATCCCAGTCGAAGCGTTCCAGAAATGTTACGAAGCATGGAAAACGCGCTGAAATCGCTGTATAGCTGCCCAAGGGGACTACTTTGAAGGGGATGGCAGAATTGTAGAATAATTTTCAAATATACGGTTTTTATGGAATCAGTCTCATTACTTAATTGTCATACCTCGTATTTACTATACCAGTGGACTTAGTAAACAAGGTAAACATATTAGACGACAGTTGTTGGCGGGGGCAGCTCCTATAAGTGCGCACCACACACACATCGTCTTTCTCTTCCATCGGAACGTGGGCGCAAATCAGCGATATGTTGAAGAACTTCGCTTTGATGCGGATTGTGGTAAGATGTTCATCGACAGGCCAGTACTCGGCGACGGAGTCTCTCTCTCACCACGAATGCTATACCGAATTTGCGCTCCTTTATATGGTTACTGTAGTAAAGGCTAGAAGGACCTCAGTTCTTGTCCCGTCCATCGCATTTCTTGGGCGGCGGTGATATCAACCTTTTTACTCTAACGAGGACATCAACCAGCTGGACCGCGGTACCTTCCATATTAAGAAACCGGACATTCCAGGTGCATGCCCTTAAAACGTTATCTTTAACACGTCTGCAGAGGTCATCATCAAAAGGGCGGTCTCTCATCTAAGGCTGTTTTCTTCTTTTCATTAGTAACGAGTCTCAAACCCGGAGAGATCACTTTAGCTTGCCTTCAAATGGATGTTTTTGGCTACCCAAAGGATACTTGATCTAAGACTGAAAGTCGTGAGCTGATTGAGCTATATGTAAAAGAATCGTTTCTGGCCACTTCCAAATGAATGACGCTCAGAGAACTTTCCTCACTTGCCTGAACTTCTACACTTGACTCCAACCTCGGCTATAACCGCGGTGTCTACTCAAATAAAGAAGAATCACCACAGCGCTTTGAATTATATGAGACCAGCTTCATCCACATAAGTGAGCCCTACAGCCGCCGCATCGCACATAAGAAGAATGCCTGCCTTTATTTCGCTTATTTATTTGATGTTGAATAGTTAATAAATATTCGTATTACCCCTGCTTAGTAATACTCGGTGCCCACATGGTTCTAATCGAATTGTGATGGCCAAATAAGTTATTAAGCTACCGTTGTTGTTATTTTACTAAGCAAATTGAATTTTAATAAATTTATGCGCTGAATTCTCCGGCGGCACTGACATAAATTTCAATCAATTCATACTAGATTACACACTCGAATACACATCTACACTGGTTGTGCGCTGTTATGCTTTGCTTATGTGTATGTGATGCCCTGCAGGGAAGCACAAACTTTTCGGTTACATACATATATAGTTCGGAAGCAAGTATAATTACATGAAAATTCTCCCAAAAGTGTCTGAACGTGGGTGGCTATCGGCTAAATGATCGGCTCATATTACGAGGATTGAAGAACGTAAGCAATATAAATTAATATTGTTCACTCATAACTTTAAATTGAGCTATATTTGCCTCCCATTGTCGTTTTGGCATTCCCTAGTGAGCACTATATTAGAACTATAGTAAGGTATCATCTACCATATATCTATCGACCACATGTCTATCGACACCTACTGTCCATTGTAACGGGTGGGCCATCTAACGTTTTAAATTTGAATTATCTATATTTCAACATTGGAAGCGTCAAATACCATTCGGAAAGTGACAGATATTCAGTAAAAAGTCTAAAATTTACGAATCGGGTCGCTATTCACTAGAAGAAAACCGGGAAATATTGAAAACTTCTTTCCAAAGTGGTGAGTTAAGTGGATGATCAATTTTACCGAAAAATCATCTTTTCGTACGAGGCTCATTTCCACCTTGATGGTTACGTTAACAAGCAGAATTGTCGCATTTGGGGCACAGAAAACCCGCACGTAATCGTCGAGAAGCCAATGCACCCAGCACGAATCACTGTATGGTGCGGATTTTGGTCTGATGGAATCATCGGCCCATTTTTCTTCAAAAATTAAGAAGGAACCGCCGTAACCATCAATGGTGAGCGATATCGCGCAATGTTAACCGAATTTTTCTTCAAACAAATTGAAGAGGAAGACTTGGACAACATTTGGTTCCAGCAGTACGGCGCCACGTGCCATACAGCAAACGCTACACTCAATCTTTTTCGCCCTATCTTCGAAAATCGCATAATCAGCAAAAGAGGTGATGTGCATTGGCCTCCCAAAAGCTGCGATTTAACTTCGTTGGACTATTTTCTGTGGGGAGCTGTTAAAGATAAATGTTACGCCAACCATCCAGAAACAATTCAAGATCTAAAGTACGAGATTCAAGCTGCTGTAGCTGCCATAAGACCTGAAACCATTGAGAAAGTGCTCCAAAATTGGGTGGATCGGATAAGCTACTGTAAACTCAGCCATGGTGGTCATTTGTCCGAAATTGTTTTCTACAAATCAATTTCACAAAACAACCTTTTAAATAAATGTTAGACCTTTGAAAAATATCAAGCCGTTTTTTATTGACTTTTTAAATTTAAAATTTTATATGACCCACCCTGTAATATAAATTTGTATTTTATTTATAAATGCGAACTGGTAACTCAACCCGCAAATCAAATCTCATTTCACATGCAAATTTTCCTACAGGGTAGGTACGGTGCTCACATACGCAACAGAAATACAGTTAATATTTCACTTGTACTTGTTGGTGGTAAACACAAGTAGTTGGTATTTAAATAATATTTTTGCGTTTTTGTTTTTGCATTTCTATGCAACAAAGATTTGTGAACACATGCAAGCATAAATGTAAACTTGTTAATTTGTTTTATGTTGTGCATAAATAATACCTTCGGTCCGCATGCTTAAGGCATGCTGTTATGCTGTTATATTTTTTTTTATTAAAATACAATTGTTTCAATGATGTAATCAACTACAGATTTTTCAGTGAGCTCTTGGAAAACTTTATGGGCTAAAACGAAGAAGTGTTTGAGGCAGTTATATGATGTAAAGTGCTATTCTTAAAGGATTCATAAATTAATTGCAATGAACTATAGTGCTCTACAACCGTTCTAGAGATATCTTGTATAAAAAAAGCTCTTAAGTTCGACTGTTTGATGTCAGTGGCCTACTCGAGGTCATTTTCCCTTGAGATTACTTAACATATTTGAGTGCCAGCCATTTGGTATTAAGCGAGAAGTTTATTATAGAAAAAATTGCATAAAATCAACTCAGGCATAGTCAGGAATTCGGAGTGCCTGAATGAACGAGAAAAACTGTCAACACAACCTTAATTTTTGTCCCGTTTTGACGTTTTTTTTTCAATATTCTGCCGATTGATCGTCTGTTTACGGCTCGTAAGCATAGATCTAAGAGTCAACGGCAATAATAACAGGTTGTCAAAAAAGTCTTGCGGTATTTTCGCCAGTTGGCGCTGAAAGCGCGTAGTTCTAGTTTTATTCTTCACATCGGGTCATGCTATACCTATTTGGAAAGCTCATTTCACGCGCTAACATGTGTTTGATTGATTGTCGTTTCTTTTAAGTCGTTCGTGAGTTATAGCGTCGCAAACATGGAGCAAAATAAAGAGAAAATACGGCATATTTTACAGTACTACTACGATAAAGACAAAAATGCATCTCAAGCCGCCAATAAAATTTGTGCAGTTTATGGACCCGATACAGTTTCCATTTCCACCGCACAACGATGGTTTCAACGTTTTCGTTCTGGTGTAGAGGTGGTCGAAGATACGCCATGCTCCGGAAGGCCTGTCGTCGAAAATTGCGATAAAGTCGCTGAATTGGTCGAAAGAGACCGGCATAGTAAGAGGGCTGCTATATATATTTCCGGCCTAATAATGAAAATAGGCGTATTTATCAACGAAAATGTTTTTTTTTCGTTGGATTTGGCTCGTTTTGGAAGACCCACACGGTCGATTGCTGTTTCGTTTCGGGCTCATACGCATAGATCCATGATTCGTCACCTGAGACGATCTTATAAACGTCTTTTAAAGCACCATGATCGTATTTTTCTGCATTTCTTTACATCAATCCACACGAGCGATTGTCAAATTGTGCGGGATCCAACGAGAACAAACCTTTTTTACGTCCAGGTGTTCATGCAATATCGAATGTATGTTGGTGGGAGAAATGCATAGGCATGTCTCTATCTGAAGGTATGTTGCATGACGGTCTTGCATTATCAGTTCACGTACGGCATCGATATTTTCTGGGACAACGGCTGTTTTTGGACGACCTTCGCGAAATTCGTCTTTGAGCGAGCGTCGGCCACGATTTAATTCGTTGTAACAGTTTTTCACAGTGCTATAGGATGGTGCTTCATAGCCATACAAAGATTTTAGTTCATCGATGCACTCTTGTCGTGATAATCCACGTCGAAAGTTGTGAAAAATGATCGCACGAAAATGTTCACGAGTTAATTCCATTTTTTGGCCGAGATGAATTTTTTAATTCCCTGTAAATAAAACAATTCACGATTAAATGACAAAACGTTCCGAGTGATGTTATGCTAAAAAATGTCAAACTTCCCAATGGAAATGTCAGATTGCACCTGGCAACACTTAGTGTTGCCTAATCCAGAAATATATATAGCAACCTACGTAGTCATCAAACCGTTATAAACCATTTGAAGAAGCTTGGAGTCACTAAGAAGCTCGATATATGGGTGCCACACGAATTGATTCAATAAAAATACCGCAAGACTTTTTTGACAACAAAATACTTGCTTGCACATTCTGAACATTTCACACACACTAATGATTATTTTGATATAATATTTGGCACGGTATTTTGAAAAAAAAAACTTTAAGAATAGTGAGCAATTTTTCTATTTCAAAATTTTTTTATGTATGAACTCATGCATAGCTTGCTCACTCAAGAAACAAATGTGCAGGTACAAATTAATAAATTGCAACTCTCCGATGTTGAGTGCATTTAGTAAACACTGATCGCTCTCTCACACAAAAGGGCTCGACTCTCAGGTGTTTCGCTTAGCTATGACACGGTACTTTAGTCAATGTTACGTTTATAAACATACAATTAGCTCATTCGGCAACTTGTATAGTCAAGCGTTCATGTCAGCGTCCGGTAGCAATTTTGTCAGAGCTCAACAGCTGACCGACAAGATCAATCGACTCTCGACGCGTGCCAAAGCGCTTGTGCATTACGCTGCTACAACGCTGGCGGAGTCAGTTGCGCGACGGCAATCGCTCCGACTGGTTGTTAGCTACTAACTCCGCAGTACTTTATTTATCCATATGAAACGAATACGAAACGATATTTGTGCCTATAAAATTAGTTTGCGTTCGTTGATTGCGAATTGAGTACGGCGGGGGACGGTGCGATAGCAGCTTCAGTTCAACGGCACAAAAGCACACGAATCGCGAGGCAAAGCTATCAACGTCGACATTTACGCGTCGCTGGAAGAGTTTTCGGTTCTGTGTTGCTTAGTAAACGCAGCTAATAAGCTATCTCGTTGACATATTTGCGGATTTCGTAATTGAATATATCGAGTGGGGGTGTGCGCTTTCTTTACTACATCTATTTTTGTCATTTACTAATCCATGAAGTGAAAGTATTGTTTTTGTTTTTCCACTTGACTGAGCTCAACTGCGGAGTAGCGTATTTATTAACAAATTCAAATGCACCACAGATTCGCGATTCGAGACACACTGCGCCTCTCTTGTCTAGTGGCAGTTGTTGTTCTAGTGATAGTTTTTGTAAATGGTATGTATAGAAATATAGAAGTGGAATGGATAGTGGAAAAGTAGTAAGAGCAAAAAGTAATATTGGTTTTGAAAATACATGAAAACTAAAGCGAATGTTAAAGTACAATTCGAAGTGGAGTTAAATAAAATCTTCGTTTAAGTAAAAAAAGTGGATTGCAAGCACGAAAATAAAATATTTCCATCATATTAATGTACGACCGAATCTCAGCTGTTGTTGTTGAAGCGACAGAAAACACTCCTGAAGTAATTTAGAGGAATGGAGTCGAGTTGACAGTTCTTGACCGCACCGTTTCCATTCCGGTTACATAGACCCGCCTGTCGTGTGAACGGCGACCTTATCTCTAAAAAATACCTTGCGAGCTTCGACATAAAACAAAAATATAAACAAGCATATAAATGACGCTTGTCAAGCCTGTCAAAAGCTCATTAGAAGAGCTCTTGGAGTTTTTAAGATTTCCTTAAACGCTTTTCAAACAATGGTATCTCAGTTCTGTTTTTGAGGCCGCCTAAAACTCTATATTCTTACTAAATAATATAATTATTTTCGAAATTTTGTATGTTTGGTGCTGTCTAAAAAGTATGACAATTATATATAATAGTATAAATTCTGGAATTTTTAAAATATCGTTAAAATAAAGCAATGTCTTACAAGTTCTGACAAACAAAGCTCTAAATGAAACCCTTTAATTTAAATTCTATCAACTTCAAATATTGATACCAAAACAAAACCTAGCTTTTTAAGTAATAATTACTTGACATTTTAAGCTGTTTTTATCAAAATCGCTGAAATGGACCTCCAATTAGAATTTAGATTTAGAATTTATAATTGAAAACTATGTTCATTTATAATATTTTTTAATTTTTTTTTTCATTTCGGCAGTGCCATCAGCATGCAGTGCACCGCTAGCCAGCTCATTGCGTGACGTCTGCGGTCACACACTACGCAGACCAAGCGGTTTTTTCGATTCCACTTTTCTTAAACGTTTCTTCAAACACTGGATACCATTCACCAGTGCCATGCGCGTTAAAATGCAATTCTATTTATATAAAAGAGATTTTGCAGAATGTGGACGTGAGATAATAACAGACGATGGCAGCAGCTTGGAAATGTCCGAATTTAATCCAGAGCATCCAACCAGGTTAGTGGAAAATTTTATTAATTCAAAATTTCTAATATATATATATAAATACCGTAAAATAGCCAAAACTGACAGAGAGTTTTTAGTTTTAAGCGTTCAAGCAAATTGAAGTTAAATTTCAAGATTACATTTTTCGAAATCCGCAAACAGGGGACTTGCCAATTTCGTATGTAGTATTGGAAGTAATATGAATACGCAGCCCTAATTTTAGTAACTGTGTAATGAGTAATATGCCTTCTAAAATTTTTCTTATGAAATTTTGCTTTTCGTAATGTAGTTAGTTTTCTTCAAAAATAAACCCTCGCTTTTTTCTAAGTATCTATGTACGTGCGTTTAAAAACCGGAATAAATAAATTTTTAATTGCGTTAATGTCACGCAAATTAAATTTTTTTACAAAAATTTTGATTGCCAACACGTTAGTCTATAAACAATTGCATTAAGCTGGGTCTATATTGACAGTTTATTTTACAGGTAATACCCTGAACAGTGTAAATTAGGTTTGCCATGAAAGTCCTAAAGGAGTTCCTAAAAAATATAGTACTGTGTGAATTTAAACTGCTCGCGTCGAAGGATTTGGAGAATTATTTTTTTTTTTTAGATTGGTAGTACTGTCAGCTACATTTATGTCAAACTTCATGTCAAAATATTCACTAGTGTTTGAGATACGTGTCGTGTTGTGAGCTGCTAAAAGTGAGTTTTTCGTTTTGTGCGATGTCGAAATTTGTTGAGCAAAGAATTTGCATTAAATTTTGTTTACGGAATCAATTTTCTGCTGCGGATACGTTGAGGATGGTGCAGAAAGCCTTTGGTGATGAGGCTATGTCTAAAAAAAATGTTTACAAGTGGTATAGTGAGTTCCAAGCCGGCCGTGAACGTGTCGAAGACGAAGAGCGTCCAGGGCGTCCAGGGCGACCATCAACCTCAACCGACGAAGCTCACGTTCAACAAATCAAAGATTTGGTGTTGAAAATCCGTCGATTAACAATTAGAGACCTTGCTGATGAAGTTGGCATATCGAAAGGCTCAGCCAAAACCATTTTGAAGGATGTTTTGGGCCTCAAGCGCGTCAAATCTCGACTGGTACCGAAAACATTGAATTTTTTGGAAAAAAGGCGTCGCGTTGAAGTGTGTGAAACGATGCTTTCCGACTACCAGGGTGTCTTGAAATACATTATAACTGGCGATGAGACCTGGATCTATGCTTGCGACCCCAAAACAACCTATCAATCGAGCGAATATCGTGCCAAAAGAGAGCCGAGACCAAAAAAATCGCGCCAAAGTCGCTCAAAAATCAAGATCATGTTGGCTGTTTTTTTCGATTATCGTAGTGTTGTGCATTATGAATTCCTTTCAACCGGTCAAGCAGTCAACAAGGAATATTATTTGAACGTTATGCGTCATTTGCGTAACGCTATCCGCCTAAAAAGGCCCGAATTGTGGAAAGACAATTCTTGGTTTTTACATCACGATAATGCACCATCCCATACTGCCCTCGTAATTCGTGATCATTTCGCCAAGAACTCAACCCATATCGTTCCGTAACCGCCGTATTCACCTAATCTGGCGCCGTGCGACTTATGGCTGTTCACCAAGCTCAAAAGACCGCTCCGGGGATACCGTTTTTATACGATAGAGGAGATTCAAGCCGCAGCGAAGACGGAACTGAAGGCCATCCCGGAAAATGTCTACAACCAGTGTTTCGAAGGTTGGGAAATCCGTTAGCATAAGTGCATTGCATCTAGAGGGGATTACTTTGAAGGGGATGAAATTGGATTGGAAGAATAAATAAAGAATTTTCAAAATAAATACAATGTCACCTTATTTTGGGCACAATAGTATATAAATAACCAAGGTGACGAGCTGAGTAGATTAGCCATGTCCGTCAGTCTGTATATTATGTGTGAACTAGTGCCTCAATTTTTAAGATATCGATCTGAAGTCTAACACATGTCATTTTCTCCCCATTTACATTTTTTTTATTTATAGTAATCGCCGATTGTGTAGATCGAGATTCCGTGGACAAAGCGAAAAAAGTGCTTTCCAGAAGAGTATTTTCATTATTTCATCATAAATTGTGACAAAAAAGCTCCCGGAAATTGTAAATAAAACCAAAATATTTTACTACATAGACTTTTTCAGTCCTCCTCCAGCGAATTTTTACTGAAAACGAGTTTCACCGAGTCAAATCTGATGAATACTGTGGTTGATCGGATGTATGCATTGCGTTTTTGGTTTTAAATTCGGTCACCATCGGGGTTCGATGGGATGGTGCATTATCATCGTGTAAGATGCTCTTCTGCGATGCCATCCGTTTTCGACGGATATTCTCACGCAATCGCCTCAATACGGCCAAACAGAACTTCTTATTGATCGTTTGGCCCTCCGGAACAAATTCATGCATCAAACCACGAATATCAAAAAAGACAATGAGCATCATCTTGATTCTTTTCTGGTTGACAGATCGCGGTGGAAGATTTGGAAAAATACATAAGGACTGTCCCACTAACTTACAAAAAAAAAATACATTTTTTTAATATCCTTTATTTGGGGAATTTAATTATAATTTCCGGGTGCTTTTTTGTCACAATGTTAAAGGGAAAAACCAAAATACTTAAATATTTCACCGACATTTGAATATTTCACATACATTTTGAGGTTATGTGAAAATCGCATGAATACAAATGTTGTACAACTTTGCCACATATGCCATTCTATAGCGCTTCTATCTTTGTTGTAAAGCGAGAACCCTTAAAAATTCAACCACACCCGTCCCCTTCCAATAGGTTTCAATCTACTATAATTTTTTTTCTATTTTTACCATTTTCTGCACTATTCCATTTAAATATTCTATAAAAAAATATAAATATATAACTAAATACAGTATAGCATTCAGAGAAAGTATTTAAAATTTTAGTCGAAAAATGTTTAAGAAATACCTGATTTCACAAAACCCACAACCACCCTAATGTAAGAAATTAACGAAATCAAAGCCAGCAAACTGTAATTACGTAATAAGCACAGATTTTATAATTAACGCATTTGTCACCGCTACTGTGCCATTATGACAAATACACCTAGAAACTCGCGCAATGGCTATACTTTTAACTAATTAATCACTAATTGATACTTTGTTATACTTAGACTTGTACATACATATGTAGGTATTATTGTTACTTAGTATAATATGCTCAGGCAGGCAAAAAATATACAAATCGCAACGTCCAATGTAGGCGGGATGAGAGCGATTAACTGATATTTTTTATTAATATTACGGAATTAATCGTGAGAAGATTGAAAACGTTTTCAATTACCTAAACAAACAAAGGCTCGTTTAATCTATAACGGTAGTATAAAAACTGCACGCGAGAGTTGATAGCGAACAAATGCAAATAGGAAATATGTAAGTAGCATACACAAAAAGAGGTCGATAAATATGAAAATTACAACAACAATATGCACATTAACAAATCAAATCTAGCCGAGGAAATATTTGTGTTATATTTCATGGATGTACTAAGCTTCAGACTAGATATTCAAAGCTGCTTTTGTCCTTATGCCGCTATATCTGAATTTGGTATCCTCGCAAAATTAATACGGCTGTCTAAACTGACGTTGAACAATGTCAAAAGTTCCGTCAGGTTTGGGAGGAACCTCCCTGAGCCGTTCGATACCAAACGAGGTTTCAGACAAGGCGACTTCCTATCGTGCGACTTCCTCAATGTACTGCTGGAGAAAATAATTCGAACTGCAGAGCTTAGTCGAGAAGATACCATCTTCTATAAGAGTGTACAGCTACTGGCGTATGGCGATGATATTTCATATATTATTGGCCTCAACACTTGCGGCGTTAGTTCTGCAGTCAATGGAGCAATGAGCTGAACGTAATATACGACGACATTGGCATAGTTTAGCGAATTAAGAGGCAGCAGCTACGCTGGCTAGGTCTTGTCGTCCGATTGGATGAAAATACTCGAGCTCTGAGAGTATTCGACGCAGTTTCCGCCGGGAGAAGCAGAGGATGATGGAACTTCATACAAATTTTCCTTGGCTACGAAGGGAATCGGTATTGCAGATGAGCAGAATCGGACCATTGCCACGTCTACAAAACGCCACTAATGTGAAACATAAAAAGTGCTTGTTTTTAGCATCTCTGAAAATGAATGAATTCGGATTATAACTGGTAGTTAGTATTATTGTGAGATTCCTACATTACAGTACGAAAATGGGGAAAATCAGCCTACAACCACGCCTACTTTCCATATTACACAATTTTAAATTCCATCTGATTCTAGTATACAAATAAAAATCCAATCAATGCATCCGGAAAAAACACGAATAGTGCTTATGAGGCCATTTATGACCAAAAACTGTCCAACCCCAACAAAACTATTCAAGTGCTCAGATACCGAATATGTGGACGCCAGTTCCTATTGCGAACTTTTTACCGCCTATCGACCTGTCCGATAGAACGAGTGATCTAAGTAAAAGGTTTTCAATAGAATTTTTCTGACAGATCACGCGTGATTGTCAAGCTGTCATGTTATTTTTGTTCAGTATTGTTAGGCATTTCATCAAAGAAAGACTTACGCCTGAACAGCGTTTATAAATCGTTAAACTTTATTACGAAAATTAACGTTCAGACCGTGGAGAGTCCATTAGGCGTCGTTCGTAGCAACTCGGGCTGACGAATGGAAAGAAAGCATACAAAATACAGCTTGTGCAAGAAGTGAAGCCGCTCGACCTTCCTTCACTCTATGAGCTCTTGAAATTCCAAAAATCCGACGTTTTCGAGCAAAATTTTGTTCAGCGATGAGTCTCATTTCTGGCTCAATTGGTAAGTAAACAAGCAAAATAGCCGCATTTGGAACGAAGAGCACCCTAAAGAGATTCCAGGGTTGCCTTTTTATCCAGAAAAAACAGCGGTTTGGCGTGGTTTATGGGCCGGTAGAATCATCGGTCCATATTTCTTCAAAAGTCCGCCGACTCATGCCGATGAGAACGTAACAGTCAATGGCGATAATTTTAGTCTTTCTAAAGTTGTTTTTAGAGAGTCAAATCAGAGAGGCATGTGAATCATGTGATGAGGACTTGCAATCAATTCTTACGTGATTCACATTCAAGAATATAAAAGTTGAAGTAAATTATCTGATAAGCGACTGACTTCTTTGAAATTCGCAGTTAGTTTTGAGGTCGACACTTTCTCATACAGACCACAAAAACAACAGTTATGCGTCGGCTTATGTGTATATAGTATATCACATATGGTAGTATATATATGTATATGCAGATATAAATAACAAATTGTATGCACAGCTGCAGACACCGGTTTTAACAACTTTTATGACTCGGAGAGAAATTAGCACTTTTTATTCCGACTATTTTTCGTTGAAAGCCTTGGTTGAACGCACTTCATGATTAAACAAACATACATCTATAACATTAGTATATACCCACAATTTTCATACAAACTTACAGTTTTCCATTATAACTCACAAAAAATGCAGAGGTACATATTATAGATCACAAATATTTCCTCTCTTTCCCTCTCTTGCAGAATAATCATACATGGTTGGATGAGTCAGAGTAAAGGCGCCTTGAATCGTGCCGTCAAAAATGCGTATCTGAGTCTAGTCAAACGCGAGCCACAGTCAAACGTTTCCACCGAAGATGCCACCGTCGATGCCACCGACGTCACCAGTTCACCTTACAACAGTGTGTACGTAAACAACATTGACGATGGTAATCGTGATGACCTCAATGGCACTGTAACGCCGAGCGACTATAACATAATCGTCTGTGATTGGAGTATTATTTCGTCGAATGTGAATTATTATAGTGTCGTCGAAATGGTTGAGGATTTAGGTCGGTTACTTGCCGAATTTGTTGGTTTTCTGCACCTGCGCACCGGCCTCAATTATAATGACGTCTATTTGATTGGTCACTCGTTGGGCGCACAAATCGCCGGTAGCGCTGGCAAGCAAGCACATCCCTACCGCTTCAATACGATCTATGCGCTCGATCCGGCCGGTCCGAAGTTTCGCGACGTCAGCGATGAGTTTCGCGTCGATCCAAGCGATGCTGAGTATGTCGAATCTATACAGACTAGCAGCAGTTTGGGTTTCGAGGAACCAGTCGGTCATGCCACCTTCTATCCGAATTATGGACATGACCAAAAGAAGTGCTATTTTTATGGTTGTTCTCATCGTCGTGCTTACCACTATTTTGCCGAATCGATTACCAGCAAATTGGGATTTTGGGGTACACTCTGTCGCCGTGAATCGGATGATGTTTGGATATTCTCGGAGACGGGTGTGGAATTTCTTATGGGTGGCGAGCCCTCTACGCCAAAAAGGGGCACATTCTATGTTAAAACAGCAGCTAAGCCGCCATATGCACTAGGTCCAAATATACAACCGCAACGATTGGTCACAGCTGCCATAGATAACGAAACAAATGGACCATTCGAAGACGAAAAGAATTCAATCAGCGACTATAAATTTGTATAGTTTTTAAATGTGAAGTTTGAGTGCAAAAACTCAGTGTTGTTCAACAGTCGAATGATTTTATATAAATATTTATTTTAGAATGACTTTTATTTATTTAACAAAATCTACTGGATATATGTACATACGTATGGAATTTAAAATTTGATTAACCCACCATCAGAAGATTTGAATATTTTGTAAAGTTTTGTTAACTTGATGTGATGCGATATAATAAAAGGTCGCATTCATATAATCAGATGTGATATATAGTATAAAACGAGATTGATTTTAGCCATACTAATTCTGTTTTTCTGGGCACTCTTCGTTGGTATGACGCGATATATGATGTGTTATGATCTCATCTGATGTGGTGATAAGAGTTACAACTATTCTCTTTCCAGTGTTTTTGGACAATAATATTGCGATCTACAAAATTTCCCTACATGCCCTGCTAACACCAGACATCTGACACCCTCTCCCTATGGTCCGACCCCGCCGAAACAGCAGGTTTCCTGAGAATACCATTGGATGACCACGATGACAACTAATCTAATCCTTAACATATTAACGGGGATTAGGTACCCGTTACAACAACAACAACCGAAGTCGATAGAACGATGAGATCGAGATATGTATATTAAGGGGTTAAGGGTAGTCAGAGGCACGAAAAAATGAGAATTTTCAGTATTTTTGTTTTGCTATTAAATCGTGTTATTTTACAAAAGTAGTAATATGGCATTATTATAGAATGTGTTGACTTGAAGTCACGAAAATTAAAAAAAAAAAAAATATAGGTGTTTGTGTTGACCCAGTTCCAAAAAAAGTTGCTTGCGGTGACAACCACAAGTCCTTGGAGATTCATCTAAAATCAATCGGACAGAAAAAACAGTTTTATAAATAAATAAACTCAAGCCTGATCGAAGGATTTTTTTCAATTCGAATTTTTTTCTAAATTTTTGGGAAAAAATCAACAGTTAATTGGTCTTAAAAAATCGAAATTTTTGAAAAAAAAAAAAATCCTTCTATCAGGCCCGAGCTTATTATGTATTCTAAAAGCTGTATAAATTTCATCAAAATCTACTGAGCGGTTTTCGAGTTACAGTTGTCACTAGTTCAAAAAACAAAGTTTTGAGAAAATCGCGTTTAAAGTTTCACACCAGCGCTTTGAAGTGCCCGAGCTCTCTTTGTTATTTGTCCAATAACTTAAAAACTAATTATCGGATCAACGTGAAATTTTCAGATAATATTTTTAAGGTCTTACACGTAACCAAAATGCAAAAAAAAAATAATTTTTTGAAAATTCTGACTACTCCTAACCCCTTAAGAGACAGCAGCTACGCCGGCTAGATCTTGTCATCAGAATGAATGAAAACACTTAAGTTCTGAGAGTATTTGACGCAGTAACCGGGGAAGCAGAGGAAAAGGAAGACTTCCACTTCGTTGAAAAAACTAGGTGGAGAGGAGAGAAAGACCTCAATACACTTAGAATCTCCAATTGGCTATGAAAAGAAAAACCGACTGTCGCGCTGCTGTAAACTCGACTATAACCGGGCAAACGTTATCCACGCCAACAAGGAAGAATAAGACCTGCGTGACGAGCTGAGTCAATTTAACCATATCCGTCTGTCTGACCGTCCATCCGTCTGTCTGTATATAAGCGAATTAGTCCCATAGTTTTTGACACAGCAAGAAGCTGCTCATATGCCGGAATCGACGATATCGGACCACTATAGCCTATAGCTTACTTACAGACTGTACGATTGGAATCAAGTGCTTGTATGGAAAAGTTTTTCATTTGACGAGATATCCTCACGAAAATTGACATGGGGTGTTACTTAAGGTAGTAATGTATTCTTCGAAGAAATTGTTCAGAACAGATCACTATAGCTTATAGTTGCCATACAAACTGAACGATCGGAATCAAGTGCTTGTTGAAAAACTTTTTCATTCGATGGGATATGTTCACGAAATATGATGCAGATTATTATATAAGGCAATGATGCAATTTCGAAAGAAATTTTTCCGATCAGAACACTATAGCATATATGGATGTTACTACTACTAATAATTTATGTTCTCAAAAAATATTTTTCTCAACTCATACACACTGAAAAGCTGAAATGATGTTGGTGTAACGAAACAAAAATTGTGATTACAAATTTTTTAATTTAAAATACTAGCAATGTAAGCATAAACATGATTTATTCATAAATTTCAGTTATTCGTTGCGAAATATTCACCATAAATCATTTAAATGGATAAACCGCCAAACACTTAATTGAAATTTAAAGCGCTTCTAGCCACACGTGTCACACATTTAATTGCTTCCATAACAAAATTGACCCTCAAAAATGTACCGCTGTCGCTCAAGCTTGCACTTCGTGTCATTAAATACGCCACTAAGTGTTTCCTGTCAACTTAAGCAAAAGCAAACGCAAAAGCAAAGACAAATTTATTTAAAAATTTATAAGCTGCACTTAACTGCTAACCACAACGTGATATATATGCACACATTAGAAGCACCTCAGCACACAGGTGAGCAAAAGGGTGAGCGCGTTTTACCAGGCACAAACAACCTGGTCGCTGGCGGCCCACAAATGTTCACACATACTTCGTAGCCACAAACTCCAATGATGACACAGTATTAGTGCATACATTTTTCAATTATGCAAATTTCCAGACACACACTGGCGCGCACACCGCCACAATAACTCTTATATGTACTTGAACACCTACGTTTATACCTACAATGTGCATGTCGCTATGTAACATACATATGTATACATACATATATACATGTCTAGGTATGTATGTTTGTATGTGCGCTAATTTCGGCTTATTGCGCCGCATTCCACACGTCAACGCTTTGATAAGGGCGCTGGAAATTCGGCGACCCAGCACCTGCTCTCCAACCCACTTCCGCTCGCACACACACACATATATGGTAGCAACAGCACAGCACACTGTTGGTACGAGTACACCTCCCCTGTCAGCGCGCGCAGATTGTTTTCTGACGTGTTGGTAGCAGCTTTTTAGGCCTTCATCGCATCTCCAATCGATGCGCAAACAAATGCTAATGAGCAAAACCACCAATTAAGGTTAAAATGAAACCGTTAACTTTTCAACGACTCGCGTTGATGTACTTGAAACACGTGCTAGGTGTCAATGGGTTTGGCTTCATTAAAAGCGCGCTGAAGTTTGAGTTACATAAATACGCGCTGATTTTCATGTGATAAATTTTAATGACAGTTTACGAATTACTTAAAACATTGCTTTTCGAGAGGTTATGTGAATTGTTACTCAATTTTATGCAATTGATAAATTTCTTATATTAAATTCGGTGACGATGCTGTATCAGTTCATTTAGCACAACAATGGTTCACTCGCTTCCGATCTGGAAATTTCGATGTGAAAGATGCACCTCACTCTGGTCGACCTATCGTTGAAAAAGTCGCTGAAATTATGGAAAAGATTGACCAGGACCGTCACATAAGCAGCGATGATATCGCTAAGAAACTTAATATTCATTATCAAATGTTATTGAGCCATTTAAAGAAAGCTGGCTACAAAAAGACGCTCGCAGCATGAATTGTCTTTTAAAAATTTAATAGACCGAATTAACATCTGCGATTCTTTACTGAAACGAAATGAAATCGAACCATTTCTGAAGCGAATACATAGCCAGGTTTGACGCCTCGAAATGGTATGCTGAATATTGGTGGGATTGGAAAGGAATCATCCACTATGAGTTGATCTAGCCTGGTCAAACGATTGATGCTACATTTTACTGCCAACAACTGATGAGATTGAATGAAGCAATCGAAAAAAACGGCCAGAACTCATCAACAGAAAAGGCTTCGTCTTCCATCAGAACAACCCTAGACCACACACATCTTTGATTACTCGGCAAAAACTGGGCGAGCTTGGCTGGAAAGTTTTGTTGCATCCACCATATAACCCTGACCTTGCACCATCGGACTTTCATTTATTTCGATCAATGCAGAACTCCCTTAATGGATTAAAGTTGGCATTAAGAGAAGCCTATGAAGAGTACTCGTCTCGAGTTTTTCGCCGAGAAACCAGAAAATTTTTACACTGATGAAATTATGTCTATAACGGAAAAATGTCATAAAGTGTTCGACCAAAATGGTACATATTTGGTTCATTAAAGATAATTATAAATATAAAAAAATAAGTTGAAGTTTGATTAGGATTACGAAAAGACTTTTTCGACTGACCAGTCTATATACATACCTATGTATGTATTAAACGCACTTTAAACTTTGTTATTATTTTTAAAATTTTTTATCTTTTATTATAATTTTTTTCGTGTGCAATAGCACTCAGCTTTCTTCGTACTCGCCACTCAACATTATACACCACTTTGCTAATGCCCACTTTTCTCGCTAAAAAATTTATAACTTTGTTTTAGTCTTTGGAGACACTTTTGCTTTTCAATTTCCCCTTAACGTTGCGCGCTTTGAAATCTTAAGTGTTTTTGCAATCTGCTTTGTATGTAGTAAGAAAATCCGTGTCTAAAAAACTCTTCATATAAATCTTTTCAGCAAATTCAACGTTTATCTCCGTTATTGCATTTATGACCGCCTTTTATTTTATGCCTGCAAGCTAACTTTGCCAAAGTTTCTGAAAAACTTACACATGCATATATGTACATATGTCAGCGCAAGACATTAAAGGTTTTATATTAGCTGCTGCTTGGTATGTACTTGTGTTTATATGTACACCCTCATGCTGAAAAATCTGCTTTTACTACTAAGCTCTATAAATAGTATAATAATATCTTTTGATGGACATTATTTTAAAAGGATTAAGGTGAAATCAAGAAATCTGTGCCGCACAACTTCTAAAACAATTATTTTGCCACAAACTTTAAACAATTTTTGTTCGTACTGTATTATATTTTCACCATATACTTCAATATTTTTTATTTTACATTTTATCCCACTTTTTATAAACATTTCAAAAGTTGTTATTCCTGCTGTCAAACAAAAATTCAAATTCCCAGAAATTAAAAATAAATTGTGTAGTAAAATTAGAAAAATTAAAATACTTTTGGCCAGCTATCACAAAAAACCATTAAAAAAAAGATATTATTATAACATAAACACACATATAAATGTTAAATAGATAACTAACGGCAGCATGCCTTTCTTTGGTGTGGGTTTAACATTATTGGTACTCACCGGCAGCAGCTTTTTCGTTCTCGGCGCCTACTATCAGCACCATGATTTCTGGCATAAACTACAAAAGCTCATACAAGAGGATCCATACGCGTTTTATATACGCGAAAAGTTATATGACGCGGTTGGTCATTACTTTTCACTTACACACACGCACATTTGCATATTTATTACAAATTTTCACAAACACTTTGCTTGCAGCTGCCACTTTTAAATCTTAATTGTCGGGAGCAGTCAGTCGGTAACGGTTCGCGTATGTCAGAGATCATGAAGTACGGCTTCCCTGGTCTGGACGATATACGTGTTTATTCTGATTTTGTGCTCTCCTATGATCGGCGCAATCGTGTTGCACATTGGGTTTACGAGCATTTACGTGCGCCCTGTGTCCAATCGAATGGTAATGGGGCAAGTCGCCATGAAGCAAATTATCAACCCGATATGAGTGTGCCTTCCAATTTTCGAGCTGATGTAACTGATTACAAAAATTCTGGATTCGATCGCGGTCATTTGGCTGCGGCAGGCAATCATAAGTGTCATCAGACACATTGCAATGAGACATTTTATCTGACAAATATTGCGCCACAAGTTGGTAAGGGTTTCAATCGTGATGCATGGAATAATTTGGAAATTTATGTACGCGAGTTGACCGAACGCTACGGTTCTGTTTATGTTTGTACCGGACCGTTATATAAGCCAAAGCGTCAAATGGCTGGTTTTACAGAAGTAGAAAATAGCAGAAGGACAAACGGAAAGTGGTGTGTGGAATATGAGGTTATTGGCGAGAATACTGTTGCGGTGCCTACACATTTTTTCAAAGTAATCACTGTGGAATCGAAATTACCGGGCGGCCAACCATATTTGGAGGCATACATAATGCCAAATGCGCCTATTAGTACAAATACGAATATACGAAATTTTCTAGCTGACATCAGAGAGATTGAGCACATTGCCGGTTTGCAATTCTTTAATGGCCTGCGCCGTAGCTTCTTCTTTGACACTAACTACACTACAACTCCGGAATTATATAGGAATTTTCAGTGATTAATCTGTCGTGGAAAAATATAAATTAAATATGATATATATTTTAGAAAATATGCATATTAACTTAACTGGGTCTGTCTAATGGTCAGAGCTATCGTTGTGGGGTGGCTGTGAAATTTAAACACTTGCTAAAAGCACGCACCTTGAATACTTTTGCACCAATATTAGCTTTTACACTACTCTTTACTTGTGCTAAATTTCACATTGATTTCACCTTTTGCTTTCTTTAATTAAAATCCATTCCACAAATTTCGTTAAACATGTTAGATTCACTGCACTCAAAAATAAAGCTGCATACCAACTGTCAAAATAGGCGCGAGGGAAGCGGATGAATGCAAAAAGGAAACGCTAAATAACAGAAATACATAAGACATTAAGAAACAACTGTCATTTTTAATCTCCATGCCAAAACAAATTTACTTGTCAGCATTCATATAAACGAATAAAAGAAAAATAAAGAGTAAATATCAATATTTATTTAATTAATTGTTTATTTTCTAAATTTCTAATATTTTCACTCACTTCCTTTTTTCACACTGAACATACGCTAGACTTTTCTCTTTACCAGCATTACCACCTTATTTTACTTTGTAAAGGAATACTTTCTTGAGCTGTATGTAGATTGTTTGATTATATTATTAATTGGTAGACGTAAATCACTTATAAACATTTATTTTGAAACGAAAGAATAAACGTTTTTATTTTAATTGCATGCAGAAAGGAGAAAATAAAGAAATTAACATTGAACTGAACATATGTAGCGGACCGGCAACACTGTTTACGTGGCAAACGTCAAAATCTCTATGTAAAGCAAATTGGAACTGCTGCTCTGACGTGGAAGTGACATTTTTTCTTAATTCTTTATCGGGTTTAAAAGAAATTTAAACATACTTATTGTTAATTAATAGTTTAAAAAACCAATTAGTGTGTGAGTTAAATAAGAGTACTTCAGGGTACTAGCATTATTTAATTATTACCTGGGAAGTTTCGTGACTTAACAGGCTACGAATTAAGATTACATTTACCAACAAAGTGAAGTGATTACAGTGAGAAAGTTCAGTTTTTCTGTAGCGAACAGCAATTCACTATCCACACACTTCCATTACTTCTGCAAGTATAGATAAAAGTAATTGATATAAATAACACTCGAAAAAAAGAAAAAAACATGAATCCGAACATGTACGGAGCGCCACCGCAGCAGCCACAATATACACCAGGCTGGCCACAAGCTACACAACAACCGATGCAACCAAGTGGTGCACCACCACAGATGGGTCCACCAGGCGCTAGTTATCCACCCAACAGTATGCCACCAACATCAGCAGCATCCACACCAGCTGGGCCACTTGGTGCGTTACCACCACAGCAAAACTACGGACAAGGACAACAACCAGGTTTACTCAACGGCAACTACCAACAACAGGTTTGTACTAGAAGCTTACTAGAAAATTGAAATAAGTTTAAAGTAGGTTTAAGTGATAAGAATAACAACAACGTGCAAATAAAGCATACTTTCGGGTCAACGAAATCAAAAGTGATAAGGCAGCACAATATGGAATTTAGTGTTTTTGCCACTTCCGTATATTGACTGACACTGTAACTCATTATTTTTATTTAACATGCAGTTAACTAATTCAATGAGCGGTTTATCCATGAATGCAGCGAAGCAGCCAACACCCGTACCTCCTCAAACCAATACTCCATATGCGAACGCTAACATAGCAAGTGCTCCATTCAGCACGACAAACGCTCAAGCCGGCGGTCCAGATGTTCCACCTTTATTAAATGGGCCACCCACTAACGCGCATTCCCAACAACCACAGCAAGTATCGAACGCTAACAACAACTTTATTTCGGGTCCATACACAAACGGACAGCCAGCTAAACAGCCACAGGCACCCAATTCCATGTATCCACCGGCGCCAAATACTTCAACGCCGCCAATGCAGTCCATACCGGGAGGACCCAATCAGATGACAGTAAACAGCGCAAACATACCAGGCTTGCCACATATGCCTCCCAAACCGGTAGGTGTAATTAGTAAATTCAATTTTTGTGATTTTAAAATTATAATAATGACGTATTATTTTCAGAGTGGTATGCCATTACCAGGGCAACCACCAGTTGCAGCAACACCACCAACTTCGGTACCTGGTGCAATGCCACAATATCAACAACCCGGCACACAACAAATGCCGCCACGGCCCGGTCAAATTCCACCACAACCCATGTCGCAGCCGCTTGGACCACCGGGCCAACAACAACAGCAACAAACAATGTTACCTGGTCATCCTGGTATGCCGCCCACATCCGCAGCAGCAGCAATGCCACCACAGCCGGGCATGCCGCCAATGCCAGGCTATCCACCACAACCGCAACAGCAAGGATATCCACCACATCCACAAATGCAGCCAAACCAACAACAACAACCTGGTTTTCCTCCGCAACCACAGCACCCTGGATATCCATCACAAGCCGCTCAGCCTGGCTATCCGCCACAACCCGGCTATCCGCCTCAACAACCACAACAACCTGGTTACCCCGGTCAAATGGTGCCGCCAACACAACCTGGGCAACCACCAATGCCCGGCCGTCCTGGCTATAACGTAAGTTATATTGTTCATAGTATGTTGGTGTTGTCTAAGTATAATGTTGTAATTTTCTTTTTAGCAACCACCAGCCCCAGGCGGTATGTACCAACAGCCACAACAGTATCCACAGGCCCAACGCCGTCTCGATCCCGATCAGATGCCAAACCCAATTAGTGTTATTATCGAAAATCAACGTAATGCTGGTGGCGCTTTTATCACCAATCAACCGGGTCTGCTGCCACCATTGGTAACCACCAAATATGTTGTGCAGGATCAAGGAAACTCATCGCCACGTTATGTCAGGTAAGCAAAAACTAAAAAATTTCATATTTGTGTGTTTGCTTAATATGTCCTACCTTTTCAAACGCAGATCCTCTCTGTATTGCATACCAGCAACTGCTGATTTACTGAAGACAACTGCTTTGCCCCTAACCCTTATCGTTTCACCAATGGCCCGTACCGTTGAGGGTGAATATGAACCGCCAATTGTGAACTTTGGGGAATTGGGACCTATTAGGTGTAATCGTTGCAAGGCATATATGTCGCCAAACATGCAATTCGTGGATGCCGGTCGCCGTTTCCAATGTCTGATGTGCAAAGTAACCACGGAAGGTAATATATTATTGGCGCTACAATTTGCTATTTCACACAAGCATACCTATAACTGAATTTTTACTCGATTCTGCAGTGCCAACTGAATACTTCCAACATTTGGACCACACTGGTCAGCGTGTCGACAAATATGAACGTCCCGAATTGGTTTTGGGCACATACGAGTTTTTGGCTACCAAGGACTATTGTCGCGTAAGCAAGCTCGTAACTTTTTAGCAACAATCTATGATACACACCTTTGTCTTTTTGTAGAATAATACACCCCCTGAGATACCAGCATTTATATTCGTGCTTGACGTCTCTTACAATACCATCAAGTCGGGTTTGGTACATCTACTGTGCTCACAAATGAAGCAGGTATTGAAGCATCTGCCTGTGGATCAGGGCCAGGACAAGTCCAAAATGCGTGTTGGTTTCATAACCTACAACAGCACTGTGCATTTCTACAATATAAAAAGTAGTTTGGCTCAACCGCAAATGATGGTCGTCGGCGATGTGCAGGTGAGTAACATGCAACTTTAGCAATGAAAACGATTTACTTTCAAAACCACACACACATAGGACATGTTTATGCCGCTACTCGATGGCTTCCTCTGTCATCCCGAAGAGTCGGAGGCTTTGATTGATGCCTTGATGGAACAAATACCGAAAATGTTTGTGGACACAAAGGAGACGGAGACCGTACTCTATCCAGCAATACAAGCTGGTCTCGAAGCACTGAAAGCTTCCAATTGTGCTGGCAAATTGTTGATATTCAATTCCACGCTACCAATTGCTGAAGGACGTGGTAAATTGAAGAACCGTGATGATCGTAAATTGCTAGGTACTGAGAAAGAGAAAACAGTGCTCACACCACAATGTGTTTCCTACAATACATTGGGACAGGATTGTGTACAGAATGGTGTATCGGTCGATTTATTCTTATTTAATAATTCGTACATAGACATTGCAACGCTGGGGCAAGTATCGCGTCTAAGCGGCGGTGAAGTCTACAAATATACATACTTCCAAGTAAGTTTTTTTTAATTTTTATTTTAACTTTTTTAAAATTTCTTTTATCTTTTTTTAATTTTTAAATTTTTTTTTTTAAATTTTTTTTTAATTTTTTTATTATTTCTCTTTTATATTTTTTTAACTTTTTTTTAAATTTTTTTATACTTTTTTTATATTTTTTTTATACTTTTTTATTTTTTTTTTATATTTTTCAAAAAAAAATTTTTTAATATTTTTGTTTTTATTTTTTTTTATATTTTTGTTTTTATTTTTTTTTATATTTTTGTTTTTATTTTTTTTTTTTAATATTTTTTTATATTTCTTTTTTTTTTAATTTTTAAAATTTTTTATATTTCTTTTATATTTTTTTAATATTTTTTATATTTTTTTTAAATTTATTTTTTATATTTTTTTTTAATTTATTTTTTATATTTTTTTTTAATTTATTTTTTAATTTATTTTTTATATTTTTTTTAAATTTATTTTTTTACTTTTTTTCATTTATTTTTTTATTTGTATTAACGCACTTCAATTTCAGGCTGACCTTGATGGTAATCGCTTGATTGAGGACATCATTAAGAACGTATCGCGCCCAATTGCTTTCGATGCGGTAATGCGCGTGCGCACTTCGGCTGGCATACGCCCAACCGATTTCTACGGTCACTTTTTCATGACGAACACAACCGATGTGGAACTGGCTAGCATAGGTGCGTTTAATTCAAAATTTTTCTCAAAACTTAAAATATTTTAAAATTGTTTCCTTTTTTTTTACTGTTACTCTCCAACAGACTGCAATAAGTCCGTTGCTATTGAAATTAAGCACGACGACAAGTTGCCACCTGAGGAAAATATATACTTACAAATCGCCCTACTCTACACATCGGTCAGCGGTCAACGACGTTTACGTGTTTTGAATTTGGCACTTCGTGCCACAACAACAATCGCGGATGTCTTCAAATGCTGCGACTTGGATGCCATGATGCTGTTCTTTGCCAAACAGGCTTGCGCCAAGTTGCTGGAGCACACACCGAAACAGGTCAAGGACAATCTGATAAATCGTTCGGCACAGATATTGGCATGCTATCGCAAGCATTGCACTTCGCCAACATCGGCTGGCCAACTTATACTGCCCGAGTGTCTGAAATTGTTGCCGCTCTATGTTTCGTGTTTGCTGAAAAACGACGCCATCTCTGGCGGTTCCGATATGACACTCGACGATCGCTCGTACGTTATGCAATTCGTGCAGACCATGGATTTGAACATGTCTGTCAGCTATTTGTATCCACGTTTCATTCCAATACACAATGTCGATGTTGATGACAACGAATTGCCCATGTCCATACGTTGCACACACGAAAAGATGAGCGAAGACGGCGCCTACATACTCGAGAACGGTGTGCACCTGTTCGTCTGGTTGGGTCAATCGTTGCCGCAAACCTTCATCCAGCCACTGTTCGGTGTGCAGTGCACACAACAGGTGAATGCTGAACGATTTGCCATTATTGGCGAAACACCGTTGGCGGAACGCGTGCGCAATATAATCGATACGATTATGAAGGAACGCACCAGAAATATGCGGGTAAGTAGCGACATGTGCACTTGTGTTAGCATTACTTAAGCTTTCCACATCTTTCGTTTGGCAACAGGTAACGTGTGTGCGACAAAACGACAAACTGGAATCAGTTTTCCGTCATTTCCTGATCGAGGATCGCGGCACAGATGGCTCGGCCAGCTATGTGGACTTCTTGTGTCATATGCATAAGGAGATTAAGGATTTGTTAAGTTAGCTTGTGGGTTGTGGTAAAAGTAGCAGCTGCAACATGTCGCAAAGTGGGAATGCTGACAGACAAACAAACACAATGTATAACACAACCAGCCAGCTAATGTGCCGTAGCTATTCCCAGAATCGTGCACGGTTGCATCGGCTCTCTCGTAAACGTTGGTAGTTGATTGTGTATGAATACACATACACACACATACAAACAAACAAACAAACAATTATACTTGAACGCATACGCATACAATAGACAGTTCCATAAACTTATTGCAATTTCCACATGGACCCACATGCATACATATATAATTATATAACCGCAAAACTAATTTAGTGTATTTTTTGTCATTTTGAATGCTTAGATAACATTTTGATTTGGTATTTGCATTAACGCTTCCCTTCCCCCTCTTTTTTTATTTTGCATTGTCCAAACTTTTGCTTGTGGTCTATTATTTTCCGTGTAATTTAGGTATATATATACATACATAATATTGTGCAAATTTTTATTATTATTATTTTAAAAATGTTAAGAAAGAGAGAAGATTATCATATTTGCAAAATATATACGAAAATACGAAAATATTCAATTAAATATGTAATTTTATTGTATTATTAAAACTGGTATAATGGCATACGTTAGTTATATTTGAAATTAAACGAAATTTTCCCATTGCTTATACATCTATTATAGTTTTATGTGCGTAAATAAGAAATGTTTCCAATTTGGCGTTGCTCAACTTAAGTAAAAACATTGAAAATGTCAATGACAGCCGGTATTAGTTAATTGGTATAATGTCAAAAGTACTAAAATTGTATCTGCTTCCGTAGTTAATTAGACTATAAAGTTGAAAACAGCAATTTTCCATTTAAATTTTGAACGTTATGGCACTGTCGCCCTTAAAAGAAACATAAATTTCATAAAATAATCAATAAATATTAAATTAAAATTTAAAACTGCTCGAATTATTTTCACAACTCAATAATGGATTTCTTAATGATTGGCTTGCGTCCAATTTAGTTCCGATTTATCTTGCTTAAACGCCAGTGTTTGAAAATATAACACTTGTTTCGATTTGAATGCATCCCTTTCGCAAGCATTTCACTGCGTTGACTTGAGCGGCCAATAAAGCAGTATTGATTGCATCCACACTAATATTAGAAAACTCTACGGAGTCGGAGAGATTTTCAGTAAGAGCCCAACATAGAAATATATACCCTTGACTTAATAAGGATGAAGTCCATACCAGTTAGAATCGCTTTTACTGTACACTTCCGAAGTTATGCTGTTGTTAGTGTTGTTGCAGCATAGAGTATTCTCCAAATTAATTGTTTTCTGTTGAGCAGGAAAAGTTATGACACCAATTAGCGTTGTATTCTGCTGATCACACTATTAGAGGTTATGTTAAGATTTTTTTCTTCAAGAATGAACCAGGTTATATTATTTTATGATATACCCTTTAATTTTGTTCTTATTCACTTGTCTCCACAAACCTGCTGTTCAATACCCGATGATGTAACTCTCCTATTGGACCCAGAATTATAGCCGTTAGTCATCCTCGGTTTCAACTTTAAAGTTTGCCACTAATCATAGTCAGAGTAAGCAGCAACAAAAAGAACCACACGTTTAGTTGCTAAAACTCTTAAACTAATGTCAGAGTAAGGCCGTATCAAAGTGTTATCACGCCATATCTAACTTTATTGTTACTAAAAGTGTGCTTTACTTGTGCTATTTTCGTAATTCAGTCATTCATTATACCCTAAACAGAAAATATTAAGTTTTGTTTAGGTTTGTATCTCGGCCCGAAGGTCGAAGACCCTTTAATGTATAAGTATGCCAAACAATTCCTTAGTTTGTAGATATATATCTTCATGAAATGTGGCACAGATTATTTTCCAAGGGAGCGCTACAATCTAGCATCTATAGCAGCCAAACAAATTAAGTCTTCGAAATCAACTCTTGTATGGAAATCTTATTTATTTGACGCGATATCTTCATGAAATTTTGTACAAATTATTTTCTAGAGAAGCGCTACAATCTCTAAAGATATTGCTCAGATCGGACCACTATAGCATATAGCTGTCATATAAGCTGTGCGATCGGAATCAACTCTTGTATGGAATACTTTTTTATTTGACGGAGTATCTTAACGAAATTTCGCACAGATTTTTTTCCAGGGAAACGCTACAATCTCTGAAGATATTGCTCAGATCGGACCACCATAGTATATAGCTATCATGCAAACCGATCGTTCGAAATCATTTTATGGAAATTTTGGTAAATGTGTAGGGTATTAAAGTTCTTAACAACCTATTAATTGGAGTTACAACACTTGTATAAACATTTCAATTCGGAGCAATGAACGCTGTAGCAAAACATATTTCAGTTTTAAACTAAATTGAACTATTTCATTATAAATAAAAGTCAGCTACTGCTGCTGATTAAACAATAAATTAATATATGTTTATGTACATATTATGTATATACAATAAAATGTTCCCACAACAGTCGCATCTACGTAACCGGAAGGGACCCGAATTTTTTTATCCGGCTAAGTAATGTCAACTCGGCGGAATTCTACCAATACAACAAACATAACAATAAAATGTTGCACAAATCATTTGATTAACCAAAATTGGCTGCCGAAAATGATTACCGTTACGCTTTAAGCGCTGCAAAGGAAAATGCGGCAAAATAAAAATATCAATATTTTATATACAGTGTGTATAATATGTATGTAGACCATGCAAATGAAATTTTATTATTTTAAATTAAATTATTTGCCTTCAAAACACTTCGATAATGCTGAGACAAGACAAGTTTATTGCTCTATTTAAGTTTTCATCTCAATAGTTATATCATTTGTTGCTGTATTTGTGAATGCATTGAGTGGCTGCAACTGCACTGTACAATACATGAACTTATATGTATGTAGGAGTATACATGTATACTTACATATACATAAAGTTATATATGTAGCTATATAAACAAGTTTTCAAAGCAACTGCGTGCCTGCGTTGCAAGTTTCTGCCATTGATTTGGGTGTGTAGTGGTATGTTTTGCTGTTGTTGTAGTAGACGTGACTTTGCAAAGCGCACATACATACATATGTATGTATGTATGCCTGCTTGCAAGAATATGTAAGTATATATGAATGTATGGCATTTTCACTTATTTTACATTAACCCATAAAAGTACGCAATATTATTTACATATATTTCAAGATAAAATATGAATTTATTTAGAAAATAAATTGTATATATGCTTAACTTTAATTAGTTTTGAAAATGGAACAATTTTTTTTGTTTCTTTAAGAAAGAAGTGTTCAATCAATTTAAAAAATTTTCTTCAGCCAATTTGAAGCGGCGCTAAGTGAATAATAACAAGAAATGGTCAAAAATAATAAGGATATAAAAAACGGCGTGTATACAACAAAAACTTTAAACAGCTATGTTTCAATTGAATTTTTAATAAACAGCAAATTATTATTCAGTGCTTGTCTTACTAATACATTGCAGTTGTCGTTATTCGTTTGTTACATAATATACTCAATTGTTTTCGTATTTTTAAATATTTTCTTATATTCACATTGCAATAACTATTCTTAACATTTTTGTGGCTTACAACACAGAGACATTGAGATAAAATGCACAGACGTTCAGAGTTCCTCAAAATCGTGTCATCTATATCAAATATTACGTCTGCAGCGTTGGAACAAATTTAGTAAGGATTTTTTACAAAACAAAAAAGCACATGATTTTGAGCTTGGCTCTCCAAATCGTTCGACTTTAGTGTGTCTTTGTGAAACTCAAACTCTTTTTGTGTTATATATGTAATATTATCTATATAAAATGTCTATTGTTTTGTGTTGTTATCTATGATTTTATTTCGCTTGCATTTATCGTCTGATTTTGTTTCATTTTTTTTTTGTTTTTGTCAAATATATGTGCCCTTTATTACCAATGCTAATATTATTTACTCTTTTCTTTAAATACTATTTATTATGCAATATTACCTTTCTAATTTTTTATTTTTCCATTATTTCAAAATTGTTATTTTTTTCTTTATGTGTCTATGTATAGCTGTATATTTATTATTATTATTATTTAAATTTTTTATCTTTCACAACAATTGTAAATAATGGAAAAGTATATGTATGTAGTGGCATTTCGCAAGAAAAAATTAAATACATCATATTTATAATATAAATTTATGATAGTAATTATTCTCATATGTTAGAAAAATCCATTTGTTGGTTTTTGCTTTTGTCTACTAGATTTTTGTAAACTATGTATATTGTGTATGTATGCATGTATATATATAAAAGTGGCATTGGCAGATAGCGTGATTGCTCATCATTCAATCCCATAATAATTCTTAATCTTATTTACTGAAAGCCATAAACACTGCCCAAAGTATTTCGTTTGCGTTCGGTTTGGCCGCCTCCGTTTCAAAATCCAAGTCCAACAATTCACGTACACGCTTCATGGCCAATTCATAGTCATCGTCATTTAGCGGCGCAAATGCATTCTCGATTACATCACTAGCATGCGCCAAAAATATTAAGGCCAAAATACGTCTATCCATGCGTTGTGGATCATTGATCCATTTGGAAAGTACGGCGTCTTGTATCTATGGTGAAAACGAAATAAACACATACATATGTATATGAAAGTAAATAATATAATTATAAATTATGTTAACCTTTTTCACTAAACGGCATTTGACCACATTGTCGCTAAGCGGATGTGTCGTCATATCGAAAAGTAGAAAATTTTGTTTCTCTGTTGTCAGCACGCCCTTTTCCACTAAATTCTTTGCCAAACGTTCGCGCACGTTTTTCAATTGATACCGCAATTTCAAGGGATTCCATGTTTCGCCTAGAATTTAAAGTCAATTTACACTCGTTAATTACGATTTTTTCTTTTCGTGAGCATTTAGTAAGTTACCACTCAAATATTCTATCCAACTTTGCACAGTTTCTGCTGGATCTGTTTCTTTAATATGTTTTAACGCTTCGTCAAGTAACACATCACCGGTCGGCTGATCTGATTTCAATACGAGTTTTCTATAAACAGCAAAAAGTAATTTATATATTTGAATGTTTACAGTAATTATATTTCATTATTATTTATTTACCTGGAACACAAACCGCGGCGACGCATACCCGTTTTCTCCATCATCACACGGCCCCGCAAACCAAGTTCAATGAGAATGCAGCCACGTAGACCGCTCGATATGCAATCATTCCAAAAAGATGTGTATCCCTGTTAGTTGAACAAGCATATGTTAATAGGTGAAAAATTAAAAAATGTAAATCACCAAATACATTTAAAATAATATCAGTTTCAACACCACAATATACGTAAGCACCAAATATGTATGTACATGTCTATGTAAGAATAGATTTCTAAGTGAGCAAGCGTCCGAGCAAAGCGGAAGCGAAATTTGGTGATAAGAAATGAAACCACTGTTATTATCACAATCTTGTTTAAAACATAAAGAACTACTTAAAATAATTAAAATGTGTTAGCCTACACAAGAGGTATCAAAATGAGGGAAATATATAATACATATGTACATACATATATGTATGTAAGTGTAATGTATACACGCGCATATAAAATTATTAAAACTTGTCAATCATTTTAATAGTAATTTTAAAAGAAATATATTATTGCCTTAATGAGACAACTGCTTTTATCTAAAGAAGTTAGTTGGAAAAACCGTAAGTCGTAGTATATTAATCATAGTTCCAAAAATTTCATATTTGGAAGCATATCCGTATAGTATAGTGGTTTAGTTTTTTTGTGATAACAAGAAATACTTGTTTGTCTTGATAAGAAAGAGAGCAATTCAGTCGTTTATTTGATAAAAGAAATGCTTTGGAGATCAAACATGTATGTGGGTATATTTTGAGCAATTAATTACTTCTATATTTACCTTAAGGGGTTTTTTTTATTGAGCCATTATCTAATTTGAAAATGAAGTAATTGTTAATTGATTTATTTATATTTTCTTTGTGTGTCATTGAGGCTAAACGCCGATTATTAAGAAAACGCTTATTTATGCAAAATTTTGAGTAAAAAATCATATGTAATACCCCTACAGTATTTAGTATGCACTATACTTTAGAAAAGTAATTGTTTTCTTATAATTCTATTAATATTTATATTATCATTAAGTTGAATTAATATTTTATAATGTAGAATCAACACAATTGTAGAACATAGATATGTACATTCCATCACAGTGAACTTTATATGAAAAAAATTAAAGGGTGCGAAAATGAAAACAAAGACACAATATGTGCCTACGTTGAATGTTAACACACTTCGTAAACAGAGAGGCAACTACAAATACAAAAATGTTCCGCCACCGCATCAAATGTTAATGAAGGTAGCAGCAGCTCGTCATTGCCATAACAGTTTGAAAAGTTAAAGGCAGATAGATATCAAAACGTCAATTCTAAGTGAAGAACGTGTTATTCGCACCACATTGATGAATTGAGCTTTGGCTCACTTGTTTTCGTTAATTGCTAGCATTTTTCTGATAACTTCAATTCTACAGTATTGTTTTTAGCTATAATACCCGCACATAAAAATTACGGCATTTGCAATAATATTAATAGAATTCCAGGACAATTCCGATAAAATTACACCACAACTATTTACCTCTTTGTCTTTTAGGCCCAACAGCAGCACTTCTTCCATGAGTGTTAGACGTGTCTGTTTGGAATCTCCATCATCTATATTGTCCTCTTGATCTTTATTACTATTATTCAAATCGTTATCGTCGTCCGGTGTGTTTGCATTTAGGCCAGCAGCACCACCTTCAGCTCCATTATCCCGTGTTTTAACGGCTCGTCTCACCAAACCATCACTCCGGTTCATTTTATATGTTTTATATTATTTATTAAAAAGAAAACTTCAATTTATTATGTCGCTATTTACTTAATTTTTTACCCGTAGAAATATACGCAAAATTTATTTGTCAATGCATTCGTAAGTAATTGGTGAAGTGGCGCTCCGCTACGTTTTGTTTTACACCTTTTCTTTGTTGCTGTTATTACTGTTCCTTCCGTTTCTATGTTACTTTTGTGTCACTTCACTTCACTGTAACAAGTTATAGCTATTTACTCTTATTAAGTTATTATATGCAATATAAATCTTTTTTTATTTTTATAGAATGGTTATAAATTTGCTGCACACTTTGCAGAAAAACACAATTTCACGATTTATTACCGATATTTACGATTGGATAGAAGAAAAAATAATTTTCGTCGTAAATTTTCTCCTCCTCTAATTTCTGACATTTCCTTCCACGACAGATATCTTTTTGACAGTCAGTATTGCCAATAAGAAACAAATACCTGACAGAAACAGCTGTGTTGGTTGGACAATTTTCACGCCTACATTGTTTCGTTTCTGCAGGTGTATAGTCAATATGCTTGACAATCGAGAATGCCATTAATTTCGAAGTCCATGTAATATTACAAAAACCAACTCCTTTTATTTTATCAAATATATAATAAAATATGGAGGTACTGAGCAATAGTATTATTTTCATAAGAATAATTATCAGTAGAAAATGGTTTTTATGGCACCCCTACATCTGCCAGGGTTTCTTTTTTTCCTTACTTTTTTTGCCGCTAGCTGTCGCTGCAATACGAGTAATCTGAAATCAACATAAATGTTTGAAATTGAAAATTAATTGGTGTTCTTGCTGCTTAAAATTGAGTTTTCTTAAAATCCACACTTCAAAAATCTTGGGAAATGTATTTAATATCAACGGGGAAGACTACTGTGCTTTCGGATTTTAGTAATTTAGATACAAAATCTATTTATCAGCATGCAAATGGAGAAACAACGGATTTTCAGTTTTACTCCCGACAGCGTATTTTCCTGGAGGTGAACAAAAAGTCGGGTCTGGAAATTATGCGAATTAAGGATAAAGGCAATAACAGTAAGCATACCATGTAGCATATAAAACTTTGTTATCTACAGAAAAGTAATGTTTTTATATAAAGATTTAAATATTCAACGAGTGCGCAAACTAAATATCGGAAATGTATACAGTGCCGCTTGCGCAAAGCAATCCATGGAAGAAATGGCATTTGGTGGAGTAAATGGGCAAGTTAGCATATACAATTATAAAAATTCGGAGCTGATACATCGCTTTAAAGCCGGTTAGTACACAACATATTCTAATAATTGTATGTACGTTTATTAACATATTATTATTTGTACAGATAATAATCGTAATAGCGTTTTGTATTTGGATTACAATGGCACGGATGAGTATATATCTTCTGTATTTGAAAATGGCCAAATCAACATATACGGAACTAAAACAAAGACAAAAATCGATAGCGTAAACATAGATGGCAAGTAAGTAAACATGAACCTTGATTTAATTCTATTCTAATATTTTCTACTTAGCTCAACTCTGGCTCGCTTTCACCCTACCAAACGTTTCCAATTTTCTATAGCATCATTTAAGGGCGCTGTAACTGTTTATGATTTGCAAACTAAACGCAAAATATTTAATTTAAATGATGCACACGCTTCGCCCTGTCGCGATTTATGCATGTCCGCTGCAACACCTGATTCTCTAATAAGCGTCGGCTACGATTGTATTGTTAATGTGTTCGACACGCGACGTAGAACACCACAAATGAAACTAAATCATCCTCATCCACTGTCAACGGTGGCAATGAGTGGTTGTGGCACATACTTTTGTGTGGGAAATTTAAAGGGTGAATTGATTTCATATGATATACGAAGTGTTAAAAAATGTTTAGCCACCAAAAAAGTGCATGATTGCTCTGTTACAAGGTTATCATTTGTGCCGCTGTCTGAAGATGACGGAAGCACTACATCAAGTTTCAGCGGTACAATAGCTAACAATACTGACAGTCCAACGGAATATTTTGGCGAACAACAAAAATCAACCGCAACAATGCGACAACGCGACTCCTTTTGTGATTTCCTGGATTTTCAGGCGAATAAATTAGATCGCATGTCGGCTCGTTTCACAATGCGACGGGACAGTTTTGATTGGGATACACTTGGACGAAAACCCAAAACCGAGGATACCACTCCAACCGCATCGAAACTCAACGGCAGCAGTGAGAACCTTAATGAATCTACAGAAAAATCGACTGAAAACATTTCCAATGGAAAATTAAATATAAGTTTCGATTATGTAAATACACGACGTAAAAACTTTGAGGACGGTAAAAAACCATTTACGAGTAAGTTAACATTATAAATAAAAATTGTTTTCGTGATTTCATAGTTTACAAATTCTAAACTTCTATTAATACCCACCAGCGCCCCTACGCGACCGAAATAGTATATCAAAAATGGTTACTAATTTGAAACAAATTGAAGAAGAGGAATCCTCTCACATTCTATATCAAAACGATGTTAGCAATAATAGTGACAAAGAGAATCCATCGAATGCGGAAATGGATTTCGATGCCCATGGTCAACTGCGTAAACCGTTAAATGCTTACAGTAGCACACCGAATCACACACCGATAGATAGCATAAAAGTTAAGAAATTAGATGAAATAAAGTCAGAAATAATCACCGAAAATAATCATATAGAAACTATAAATAATACCGAAAATAATCATATAGAAACTATAAATAATACCGAAAATAATCATGTAGAAACTATAAATAATACCGAAAATAATCAGTCAGAGAAGGTGAATATTACTGCCACACCAAGCGATATTTTACAGCATATCGCAGATTTGCGCTCGGAAATGAATACACGGTTTCAAAAACTAGAATCGGAAGTAAAAATTAATGCTGAGCGAAATAAGTGGCAAATATTTACGCAAATAGCTGACATTTGGGCACGGCAAATGAACACTAGTGAAGATATACGTGATGCGCTGAGCTATCTGCTACAAACTGATCCTTTTGTCAACGAATTTTTGCGTTTGAAAGATGAAAACGAATTATTGAAAGCACAGCTCCAGCAAATCATGGAGAAAAAGTAGGTAAATGACTTTGTCTGTTTATTACAATTTTTTTTTTGGTCTCGAAGATCAGTAGGAAAAAATATAATGTAGTGAATTAAGTAAACGCACTGAGTAGAAACTTGTTAAAACAAAATTGTATTTCATTTATTGCATAATTCCACGAAAAAAGACTTTATGCTACCAAACAGAAATCATACACATAGAAATAAGAATTAACTAAATAATAATAAAATGATTAACATAATTGTATACTTTATTAGTGCAAATATAAAGTTTTGCCAGTTAATAAATTGAGTTTTAAAAAATTACTTCAAACATTATGCATTTGAAAATTAAAAAAAAATATACAAACATATATATAAACAAATTTAATTACGTTCATTCAAGCCGGACTGTTCAATAGATTTCATGTCGACCTGCAAAGAAAACGCAATTAAAAATTGTAAAACTCTTTGAATTTGTAGACCACTTTAATGTACCGATATAGTTGTATTGAAATTGCTATAGTCAACGATATAGCGCTCATTTCGTGAATCGTAGTTGATAATGTTGACAAAGCGCTGTCCCCAGAAAATATCTTCGCATGGCACGTAGGAAGTGCGTGCCTCCGTTACCATAGCGGTTGCAGCAGAACAACCCACAATCGACACATACAATTCAAATTGTGCTTCATTCAAATCTTTAGCCGATTTCAAATAGTACAAAGGGCTGGTCTCATCTATGAAGTGGCATACGATTTCGGGCCAGACAATAATTTGCTCGCCATTTCCATCCAATTTCAGTTCAGTGCGTGTTTGCAAGAACTCGCCCTCGCGTGTGCTAAAAACAAAAATAATTAAAATAGGTGTATTAAGAACATATTTCAACACAATCACTGGTAACAGGCCTTACGTTTTCCCCATTATGAGATAAACACGTATCTTCGACTCTATGACTTGTTGTTTGCGTGGATCGCAAACGCGAAATAAGAGACAAAGTTTGCCATCCCGATAACAAATCTGGAAAGTATATAATTATTTCTAGCTAAAGTATATGTAATGGCACATTTTGAGTGGAAAACGCCGAAAATTTCACAAAACTTAGATTTTCTTTTCTTCTATTTATCATTCTTTATTGTTTTTTTTTATATTATTTTTTCATATTGTTTTTTTTATATTTGTTATTATTTTTTATACATTTTTTTATTTTTTTTTATATATATATTTTTTATTTATATATATATTTTTTTAATTTTTACAAATTTTTTTTTAATATATTTTTTATTTTTATTTTTTTTTATTTATATTTTTTAATATTTTTATATATTTCTTTTTTATGTTATTTATATAATTTTTTTATTATATTTGTTATGTTTTATTTATTTATTTATTTTTTTTCTATTATTATTATTTATTATGTTTTTTTATACTTACCACCGCTTTGTCGCTAAATTTCATTTTCGTTATTTGCTTTGCTGGCCTTGCCGTCTTTGCATATACCATGCTGACGAGCATTCCCTCAATTCCAATAGCCAATATCATTTGCAAAACGAATAGGAATATGGCTTCCGGGCACTCGTCACTCGCATATTTCTCACCGAAACCAATTGTGGTCTGTGTTTCCACCGAATAGATGATCATCGAGACGAAATTATACACGCCCTTAATACATGGTTCCTTGCCCTCGCCCAAACGCTCGCCGGTGACTTCGTCAAACATTAAATCTCCATGCGAATAGGCAACCATATAGTTGAGCGAGGCGAAGAAGAACCAAGTGAGGAAGTAGGTTCCAACAAAAATCGTCAGCATATATTTCCAATCAAGTTCGATCTAAGCATATACCATACACACATATCTATATATATACTTATAATCATTGATTTACTTATAGAGGTGGTTGCAATTAGCCGGTTGAATTTAGTGTTCAAAAAAATGCTATTAAATTTGAAAAGTCTCGCATTTGCTTGCCGAGAAAACAGTGCCAATGAACATATCGACTTTGGTATGTAAATATATACACGAGCAATGCAGTATGCAGTGCATGGTGGCGCCAAATTTTCATATTTCACATACATTTGTACATATACTTATCCTTTATACATACAGTGCATCTCAAAATGTTATATATACATATCATTGTATCAAATTTAGTAGTAATAAGAAGAAAAAACTATGAATTAGTTGTTAATGGTGATATATTTCAGCAAATGACATAATTTATCATTAGTGTAAATAACTGTATACATATTGTTTGAGTATTTGTGATTATATACATAACTTGGCTAGTATGTTATAAATGCATAGTTTCAACGAAAACTATAATACATAGGTACTTATGTATATACAAAAGTGCATGCACATAAAATCCAGGACATACATGTGTTCAATATATACATACATACATATATTTGTACAGTGGTGACATATATTATTTTAGTTATTACTATTTAGTTTAATTTCAGTTGATGCGATTTGTTATGGCTTCCAGCCGGACACACTATTTTTAAATGCGAAAATTTCCACTTGTATTATTTTGTTTTGTGCCCGAATAACTGTATGCATCATCTTCCGCACATGACTCTAAATCCGATTGTTCAAAACTTAATTTAGTTGATGCTGGTGTTATTGTGTTGTTCACATTTGAAGGTGCTGTTGTGAGACATTTCTTTGGCAATAAATGTGTTAACGCGCTTACCATTGTTGTTACCAAATCTCTAACGTAGCGCCACGATTTCTCTGGTATACGCCGAAAACTGACATTTTCATGGCCACTTTTCTCAATGACACGATGATGACGATGTCGCGAACACATTGGATCTACATTAATCTGCGTGTTAGAATTTCAAAGGAGTACGACTATTAACAAGAATCCGCTAACTTACCACTATAACGGCAATCACGATTCAATTCAATTGTGCTACCAGCCCAATCGCTTGCACAAGGCACACTGGAAAGATTAACGGCATATTAGCGAGTACTTGAGAGCATTAATCTCGTCAAAATAACAGTGCATCATACATTTACATATTTATTTAAGTGTATAAATTAGACCACATAAATTCATTCATTCATAAATCACTCTAAAAATGTCCTACGTCTAAGTGTTCGTATCAAATTCAAAACATTGCGACAAAGTCCACAAACTAATATTTGCAGAACTTGTCAGAAATGTGAAACATTAACAAAAATTAAGCGATATGTGAGATTTTCGGTTGCTGCTGTTGATGCTCATTTTACCTGCATCTCAGCTTGTCCTATAAAACTTAACAGGCATGACTCACAGTTAGATAAAAAGATTAAACATTTGAATTTAAGTTATTCAGTAGATTTCAGAATATAAATTTAGTTAAAGCACTCAAGTCAAACAAAATACATATATACATGTATCTACTATACATATACATACACATATACATACATATGAATACACTTATCATTATTATGTGTGTACAACTAAATCAACTTAAGTTGTTCCACATTAATTAAATCATACTCACTTGTTAGCGCTTCTGCTTATATGTCCATCCAAATCGCTTTTCTTACGGCGCTGCACAATCGGACTCTCTGGATAGTAGTCGGCCGATTCGTTGATGCGCTCCTTTTCTTCCGAACGCTTGAGTGATTTAGGTTCAATAGGACGCGGTTTAACCGGCATCGATATGGATCGGCGTATTTGTGGATTATCAGCTTGATCCATGTCTTGAAGGCTACAGCTGTTTATATAACAAAATGTTTAATTGTCCACCCACTCACTCAGGCTGTGATGAAGCTTCAAATCCAATTGAAGGCAATTAAATTAAATCAGCTACAAAGACGCACAGTCAGCACTTGCTTTGCTGTGGCTGCTGCTCCACGTTGTTTGTTGTTGAAATTACAAACGCAAACTAAGCTAAGGTCTGACAAGATTATATTCGTCTTCAAGACAGAGTAGTATGTCTTGCTTTTGTTGATAACCAGATTATTGTGCTATGGCAAATAGTATTATCTAAAAACTACAGATTCAGGCATGAAAACATGTAACTGTGTGATTGATTGTACATCACTGTACATAAATTAAATTGGGCCGTTTTAAACAGAATAAATATTGAAAATTGTTTAATAGTTATACTTTTTAAACTATATTTCTATAGTTTTATGTACATGTTCTTATGATCTTTGTAGCAGCACTATATTATGCACTACAAATAGGTACAAAAAAACATCACTCCCGTTTTCATGTATGTATATGTATGGGTGTGTAAAAGTTGAGTTAGTGTTACAACTCTTGGCTGTTATAATTTTTTCAAAACTATAGACACAACAAAACTACGATATTCCGCGCTTTAAAATGCATTAATAAAAGCGTGCTAATTGTCATTTTGCCACGTGTTATGTTATTTTAAAATAACGGACTTGCGGTCTACTATAACTGTTTGTCATTTCCAAGTGTTGTACTTCCGCCATTTCTCGTTTACGCCATTGCCCAATTCAATAATAGCTATCAATTTTATACATGTGGCAACGCTCAGGGTAATTTCTTGAAATGCAACCGTGCTAATAGTCGGTCTCCCTTTTCACTAATTCAGTACCAGTTTTCAGTGCCAGCAAGTATGGCGTTTGGTTAAATTCATAAAGCAATAAATGTTGAAATATTGTGAAAACAGGAAATTGCATTTAGTTAAATATTGACAATTGCCCAAGTAACATTAAAGTAAAAAGGTGCTAATTAAAACCGAAACAGCTAACATTAAAATGCATTAAATAGTTTCGTGTATGTGTACAAAAAGTAAATCATATTAAGAAAAATACTTATTGAGGAGCTGAGTGCAATTCATACAGGTAAATAAAATACTGAGAAATCGTGAAATTCAGTTTGCGCAACATTGTTGGTGGTTTGATTGCGGAACGATTTCTACGAATGTGGTGCAAATAGAAAAACTACAAGTACATATTTGTGCAGTGAAAATCGCGAAAATAATTTGTGGTATGATTAAAAATTGTGTACACTAAATATCGAATATTAGTTGAATAGCAAAAATTCCAAGAAATTTTAATCAAAAGGCAGAAAACGGCCAAAAAAGAAGCAAAAATTATTGACGCATTCAGATACCAATTTCCGAGAAGCGCATTTCTAATTTAGACCGAATTCTCAGAAGTGACAGACAAGACAACAGCAAAAACAGCCAGAGGCAACAACAAATTACATAGCGTTGTGTGAGGACGGCATGGCATCACGGCAAAGGCAACACAGTACGAAAAATAAATACTTGGTAAAGTGTGAATGATGGGAGCAAAATACGCGGGGTGCCGTGTGGCCAACGGAAAGCTCTGAGCGCCACTTATTCAATAGCAATGCACGGCAGTCTTGTGTGTGCTTGTGTATGACTGTGTATAAACATATACAGCTATGAAACAAATCGACTAAGAGCGCAAATGAAAAAAATGAGAGCCCAACAGCAGCTGAGAATTGACTCACGGTTGCCAACGCTTAAAGAAAAGGTGTGCGAGTGTGGTATTGTGTGCATTGTATTATATGAGTATCAGCGTGTGGCAGAGAAAAAAAACGAGAAATATACACTTCATGTCGTTTTATTTCGATTCGTGGGAAATTTTTAATTGTTTCTGTGAATTTACAATGGAAGCGAAATTAGTTGGTGAATGTCAAAGTGAAAAAGTAAAGAAAATAAATTTTCGCGTTAATTTTATTTGTCGCTACTTAGATCAGCAAATATTTGTTTCTTGTTCCACGAATAATAGCTTACACATTAATTCAGGTGTATTAAAATGCAATCAAACTTCCTATATGGTATCTACATATGTACATATGTATTTATATAAACGTCTAATATTTAAATGTATTTACAATTATAAAAGACTGTGTGCACTTCAGTTTGTTGCTAAACCATATTGTACATACAAATATGTATAGGTTAAAACATTTTCTCAAAATAACTTTGTTAGTATGTACTTGCAAAAATGTGGATGGTGGAAACACGTTAAATATATTCAAAGCGTTGGAGGCTTGTCATCGGTTGTGACATCATACTATTAATAGAAACCATACTCGTGACTCGTGCGCGCTAATTATTATTAAGTCCAACGTGATGAACAATTGTCTATTGCCTCATCGCTCACATATATGTATGTACGTAAGTACATACGCGTAACTTTTAGAAAAGAAATAAATGAATAAAATACCCGGATAGCCCAAATGATTGCTAGGGAATTCCAATTAAAGTTATTAAATTTGTACCTAAAAAATAAATATATGATAATATGATGTTGTCAAGTGAAATGTATTTATGAGTAATCAGCATAGTACTGTATAAAAGGGTAAAGTACATACTTATAGTTTGTTAACTCTCCAACTGATAAGAATTATTCATACGTTTACAGTTTATAGATATATAAGTCATCCTTTCATGGCTATATTGTTTATCGTCGTCCATATATGTTTGTATGTACATTTGTTTTTATATTCAAGTAAACAATTTCTTAGAAACCACAATTTGTTATCGCATAGATAATTATTATGAGTAAATTTTGTTATATTCAAATCATTCTATGAAATCTGTTTAATCGGAAATTTTAATTGCCAATAAATGTGTACAAACGTAAGACTATTGGCTTGGCTTGAAGTTACTCCCTTATTTACTAGGTAAAAGTACTGAGTGTAAATTATGAATAAATATAGTTATATGTAGGTATAGGTTGGAAAATATAATATAACAAAGTTTCAAATGGGTATTCAAATGAAATTGTGGCAATTAAATAGAAATATGTTCATATATTATTATTCAGAATTGCATTAATAATATAAATTCTGCTAACATAATATTTGAGCAAATAAACACGGGGGTGCACAGACTCATAAATTGATTTTTTTATTTCTGCTTATGGATTAATTATTTATCTGAACTTGTTTTTCTTTTGAGAGCTACCCTCAATTGTATTATACGTACATATGTATGTACATATATTTGTATATGTACCTAATTATTTTATTTCTTAGCAGAAGTTACAACACCCAAACTCATGTCTGTCCATAAATACTATATATATGGATGTATGTATGTACATATGTAACTTGATTGATAAGTGTATACTACGAAAATACACGCTTAGCATGTTTATATAATTAAGTGTTATCTACACTCTTACGTTGAACGACCTTCGTTCATTTATTAGTTATTTAATCTCCAATATTTATGCGATCGAATAGATATTGCTTCCTAGAAATTGGCAAAGTGCTTAAGTAAGAAATGAATATACATATTTATACACGTGCGCATAGGTAAGAGATATACAATTATATGCGGTGCATACATTTCACGTTTAATCGGAGAACTTCCAAGAAAAGCGGCATAGAGCTTTTGATAACAGATTCCGAAGAAAGACCACGCAATTTATGCTCTTTAATTTAAAGAGTATTGACAGATATGGTCGATTTGCTTCTGTTGAAAATTACGTGTGTATGTATGTATAAATTTATTATACTGTAAAAATTTTGTAAAAAGTTTCGCAATCTTTTAAATGAAAGATCACCTTTTTTATATTAAAAGAGAGAATGGTATGTAACAGTATACACAGAGAAGAAAAGAATTGCTTCATTTCAATATAAGCAGACTTCGAAAGAGTTATAGATCCCTGAATGATCAGTTGAAATACGACATTTGTGCTTCGAAATTTATTGTCTATAATTCATAATTTTATTTTCGGTAATCCATTATTTGTTTGCATGCATGTGTACATATGCATATAAGCCACACATACATAAATATGTATGTATGTACATAGTTTCTGTGCAATTTTAGCTACATCAAATATGATATATTTACACAAACATGCGCTGAAATATTCAACACCATTTCCTTTTCATCATTTTAACAAGTTCCAAGAAGAATCCGTGCAATACTGTTAACGATTCGCTTGAATTTTGCGCCAACACGCACTCAGCAACGACCTACATGCAAACACACACACACAAATTGGATGAGAGCTTCCTGGAATACCCAAACGACAGTTTCGCCGTAACCACCTGCCCTCCGCAGGCGTATGTCAATTTAAATTATTTTGCGAAATCACTGCGCTCTAAATTGATTGTGGTGTTTTTATCTACAAGCATACTTATATGTATGTATGTACATATGTATGTATGTATACAGATTCATATACAAAAATAATTTCCAGCTAAAACTACTTAATTAAGTGAGTGTCATGCGATTTGACATACATACATACATAAGCAACCCTTTGTTATGAAGCGCGCAAAAATAATTGAACAAAAGTTAAATATTGAATAAAATTAACAATAATTGTTCTTTAGCAGTTAATTATTGTTTAGCGCAGTGATTATCAAAATAAATCCAAATCTCTTCTGTATGGTATGTTATATGACTCAAAAATGCCTCCCAAAAAAACCATTCAACCGCAGCTTTGTGCCGTTTGTAAAATGGTCGCTAATTCACCAAGTGTAATGTGCGCAAATTGCCGCTCATGGACCCATTCCAAATGTGCGAAACTTAATAGAGCGGAATTCACCGAGCTAGCAAATAAAATAAAGCATCAAGGTCATCAATGGAAATGTGAAACATGCCGTTTGGAGGTTAGTATCGTCACTCAAGATGATCTTGACTGTGAAAGTGACGACGATGGAAACATCACCATGCTTAAACTTAAACGTCTGCTTGATGACCAGTATTCAAAGATCACAACATCTTTTGAGAGTAAGTTCAATAGTTTTAAGACCGCCATTGAAAAGAATGTTAATGACATCAGAAGGGAGGTCTCAAGTTTATCCAAGCAGCACAAAGATTTGTCTAATACATGTTCTACTCTTGATAACAGACTAAACTCAGTAGAAAACAAGCTCGAAACTTTCACTAGCGCAGCAGCTCCAACTGAGGAAATTTTAGCAGAGTTTTCCGAACGCAAAAAACGGGAATCAAACGTCGTTATGTTGAATGTTCAAGAGTCAAGGAGAGCTGATGGCAAAGACCGTCTTGATGAAGATAGAGCTACCGTCCAGTCCATCTTACCAATCGATTTGCCTGTCAGTTTGGATGAACTGAAACTCCGACGATTGGGTCGCCCAACTGCTGGCCGTAACCGCCCGCTGCTAGTGGAAACAACTTCCCCATCCGTTGCTCGCGCTATATTAAAGTCTAAACCACCCGAACCTGTTGACGGAACACCCAAAGTCATATTTAAATCAGATCTCACTCCCGCTCAGTTGACGCACCTCAAGAACCTTCGCACACAGCTGAGTTCTCTGGTGAAAAATGGGGATTCCTCGAAGACAATAAAATACGTTAATGGCGTCCCGAAATTAGTCAATAAGAATTTTCGCTCGTTCAACGATAAGGGAAATTCAAACAAACTTACACATCCACTATCAGAATGTGAGGGGACTACGAACCAAGCTCGGCAGTTTTCTCACAGCAGCAGCGATTAGTAGTTTTGATGCATTCTGCATCACTGAATCATGGCTTCACCCAGCTATCCATGATGGGGAAGTTATAGATGATTCATTCAGTATTTACAGGAAGGATAGAAACAATATCACAAGTGACGGTGAACGAGGTGGAGGTGTTTTCATCGCAATAAAGAAGTTTGTGCCCGCGGAATGTATCCCAGTCATTGATGATAGTATTGAACACATATACGTAAAAATCAAGTGCAATAGATCAGACATCATTATTGGATGTGTCTACATTCCTCCGAGAGCATCGCTAGTCGTATACCAAGCGTTCCTTGATACACTCCAGTACCTGAAAGAAAAGCACAAAAATGCCAACTTCCTCATCACGGGGGATTTTAACCTTCCAAGTAGCTCGCCGTATACAGACTGTGTAAATTTGCTTTATGAAGGCTTTTCTCTTTTAGAATGCCGCCAATTTAACAACATTCAAGCCGATAGTCACAATTTACTCGATCTCTGTTTCAGTAATCAGCATATACATGTTTATCACACACAGGCAATTACTACAATGGATCGATACCACCCAGCACTTGGTATCACGATTGAACTCCAGCTCAGCCTCAAACCAGTAACTATACCTTTCTATGATTTCCAAAGTGCTGACTATGGGAGTCTTAACGCATTCTATCAAAACGTTGATTGGACGAGACTGTATTCATCCACTACCCTTGACAGCAAATTAGTAGTCTTCTATGACATCATTCAAAGAGGTATATCTACCTATGTGCCTGTCCGTTCACAGAATAACAACAACTTTCCGTACTGGTTTTCAAGTGAATTAAAACGCAAAATGATACTCAAGAAGGAAGCCCATACTACCTTCAAGAAGTGCAACTGCAAAGAGAACTATAGAAAATTTAGAGAACTCAGGAAAGAATGTAAATTTCTCAATAAACAATGCTACAGGAATTACATAGACAAGGTTGAACGACAAGTACAAGACGACGCTAATGTGTTCTGGAAGTTTGTTAGACATAAAAAAAGAGGTAATGGTGACATCCCGTCCACCATGTACTGGAATAATCTGACGGCAGATTCAGGTATCGACATCAGCAATATGTTCGCATCCTTTTTTAATAGTGTGTGCAACCAAGATTCTCACCAGTGCTCACCACCAACTGAAGTAGAACCAGCTCCCACTGTCATTATGGATGAATTCGGGGTTAACATCAATGATGTCCGTATAATGTTGTCAACACTGAACTTGAAGAAAGGTGCTGGTCCGGACGGCTTACCAAATAGTTTTCTTAAATACTGTGCATACAGCCTCAGCGAGCATATTACACACCTATTCAGTTACTCTCTACAAAGCGGAGTCTTTCCTACTATATGGAAATCATCCTACATCTGTCCGATTCACAAGGACGGCCCAAAGTCTGAGGTCGTTAACTATAGGCCAGTTTGTATCCAATCAGCTTTGGCCAAGCTTTTCGAGAAGATAGTTCTTCCACAACTCACGGCATTCTTTACAAACATTATCACCAACAAGCAGCATGGTTTCGTCGGCGGTAGGTCGACTTCCTCTAACCTGTTTATCTACGTTAATTATTTACTAGATGCCCTAAACAATGGCCACTCAGCTCACACCATTTACACCGATTTCAGCAAGGCGTTTGACAGGGTGGATCATACTATTCTGCGAAACAAACTTAGAAGATACGGTATATGCGGTAATGCACTGAATTGGATTCAATCATATCTTACAGGAAGGCATTTCCAAGTCAAAGTAGGTGGATACCTGTCTGCTAAGCATAATGTAACCTCAGGAGTACCTCAGGGGTCACATCTGGGGCCTATTCTCTTTAATATTTTTGTAAACGATATTGGCGATAACTTTCAATCGGAATTTTTGCTTTATGCAGACGATCTGAAGATCTTCAGAATGATAACCAGTGAGCAAGATCTTCGGGTTCTTCAGAATGACATAGACAAGCTTTCGTTGTGGTGCCGATTAAACAAATTGGACTTGAATGTAAAAAAATGCGTAACTGTATCCTACTCACGGTCACATATCAGAATACCAGCTAATTATTTTCTAAACGATGAATTGTTAAGTGAAGTGGATCATGTAAAGGACCTGGGTATCATCATAGACAATAAACTGACGTTTAACAAGCATATTGAAAAGATCACTCTCCAGGCATTTAAGGTTCTGGGATTCATTACTAGAACTAGCAAAGATTTCACGAATCCCATCTCACTGCTACGCCTTTATTCATCTATGGTTCGGCCAATTTTAGAATATGGCACTGTAATTTGGTCGCCTTACACTGATGCTGCCTGTAGTCGTATTGAAAAAATACAATCAAAATTATGTAAATGTATTGGCTATCGCTATGGTATTCCTGGTGGGTACAACACAGTGTCTGATGTCTATGAATACTATAACATAAACAGCCTGCAAGAACGTCGTCAAGTAGCTGACATGTTATTCTTTTTCAAAGTCATGAACGGCCTTATCGATGCGCCAGACATCATCAGCATTTTCGAACTCGCATCAGTGGGTCCCTCACTGAGACATAACCGTCTCCTGATGACTACGAAAACAACCAAGAGCTACGTTTTCAACGGTCCTCACAACCGTCTGGCCAGGCTCGTCAACTCATTGCATAGTGATGTGGACTTCTATAGTGGATCACTCAGGGTCTTCATCCCGGATATCAAATCACGTCTACTGCAATATCCCTAGTCTCACCTTTTACACTTTCTCCTTCCTAATTTGCTAGTCTTACAACTTTTGTTCAATTTATAGCCTTATTTATACTAGTGTTAAATACTACTTAATCCCTTATATTTAATTACATAACAATTATTACATAATTTCAAATTATATAGTTGTATAAAGCCGTTTGGCGTATGTATACTTAAAAAAAATAAAATAAAAAATAAGTATGTATGTAACTGCAACTACATTTTTGTGTTTGGGCTGACGAATTTTGTTGTGCCTAATTTTATTTAGAACAAAACTATTAATATTTGTATTACAGCTTTTAAAATTATTATAACCTGAGAACTGTTTATACGAATATCCGGGTTGTAACCGTTCGTGTGAATATTAACGGATTAGTACTATTCGGAATAGTCGTTCTACTGCGATTACAACATTGTATTCGCAGCTCTGTACAAAAAATAGCATGTGTGTGTGAGTGTGTCAATATTTGTATTACTTTGAAATGTGTGGATTTTTGTGTACAAATCACCGTAAGTTACTAACTCCAAACTAGGTCGGAGGTTTTTCGTTTACTATTGTCAAATATACATACATACATACATACATACATCTCATTTATTTAGTTATTTACGAAAAGGATATCAAAGCAATTTTCCGGTATGTTTGTCAAGGTCTTTCACATTTAAAACGCAGCACGAGACAAACGGTCAATTATTGTTGTTATTTCTACTAACTACACGTGCAGCTGTGTGTATGCATTTATGTCTTTTGCCTTGCATCTATGGAAAACATTTGTTTTGGCACATATGGGATTTTTTAAAGGTAATGGTTGATAGAAGTCTTGCCTAAAGAATTTTTTTTCGTTTAACCAAACGTGCAATGCGTATAAAAAGTAAAATTTTGTTATACATAAATTTTAGTTGCAAAAAAAATCAACGAGATACCAAGTTTTTACCGTTGTACTTAAATTGCCCACAATTTTTACTATAAAAATAATGTGGTTAATATTTTCAATGCTTCTCTATATGCGCATACTTTCTTCCAAGTTGCTTTGAAATGAGCCGTTACTAATATTTTGTTGAAAGGATCGTTTAATCCGAAGAATTCAAATAACTATTACTCTTCATAAGAAATTATTAGTGTTGTTTGTTTGAACAGAAACAACTTATTTTTCTCAAATACAGACATATGTACTATATTTACCTATTTGTACACATATGTATATTTTTAATAGTTTTTATGTTTGTATGTACATTTGTGTTCGTTTCTGAAAATTGTGCAATGACGCTTGATTGTGTTCTCAAGAAAATTTCTTTTGCTCATACACAATCTGCCTTCAAAGCACACAATCAACTGCACGCTAATACTGCACTCAACAGCAACAACAACAACAAGAACATCATTTACTTTTCTATAGAATGCATTCGTATTCCAGAAACAGAAAATGAAGTGGGTTTGAAATTTCATATGAATTCCTCGTAGTTGCAAAGCAGCGGCACACAAACAAAAGACGATACGCACATACACAGATACGAATGTACATAGCTGCATACATACATATGTATGTAGATACATATGTATGCATCTACCACTGTTTGAACTCGAATTTTGTTTTGTGTGAAAGCGTTAAGTGACCAGAATTTTACGAGGAAATTGTAGGAAGCATTAACGGAAAAATCCATTAAATACATTTCTGCGGAAGCATTTCTGGTTGAAAGTGCCGAACACGGGTAAACGACATCATGCTTATAAATATTGTACTTACAGAAAAAACTGTAAATTGTCTGCATATCTGCGCTTATATATGGATATCATAGATGCATAATAAATCTAAGATAACATAACATGTTATTGTACATATGTATGTACATGTGTTGGTATTGCGATTTGACACCGCCCTTTCAATAAACCAATTATACTAAAAGTTATGATGGAATACTTGACTTTTTGCAACTTCAATATACATACAGTGGTGGCCATAACATATGCAACTAATACATTATTTTAGAAAAAGTATATATATCATACCATTAAACTTTGCAGACTGTTGATTGAACATGAAATTATTATAATTTGGTATTTTTACTTTTAATTAGCGTTTTTAAACCAAAAAATTTCATTCATAAAAATATAACAAAAATTCCATTCCGATTTTAACTCTAAAATTACGTGGACAAAACATATGCAACTCATGGTATGAGTTCAAGTAACACCATTATATCGGTATTTTTTCTGTTGCTTTTGAGCTTTTAGATTAAAAATTACGCAGTATCATTAGTTTTTATAAATAAATCTTGCGTTAATTCGGGCAAATCAACTCGATTTCAGTTTTATTGAAAATATCAAGAGGCAATTTTGGAATTGAACTTCGGAAGAGAATTACTTCCGATTTTGAGAAAGGAAAGGCAGAAAAATGCATTGCTACAAACTTAGATGTGCACAAAAGCACAATTTTGCAAATAATAAAAAAAATTGTTACAACAAAAGCAGTATCTCCTATTCACCAACGCGGGAGCGCACGCAAAACGACCCAAAGGGCAGACAATTTAATAGTACAACTATCAAAAAAGTCTTGAAATAGTCCCATCACAAATCATTAAAGGTTTAGATTTGCAATTATCCACAAAAAATGTGGGTAGGCGCCTTTTAAAAGCCTCCTTAAGAGGTTGTCGTTCCGCATACAAACCGATGACTTCGGTAAAACACAAAGCCAAGCGTTTGAAATTCGCTAAAAATCATCTAAGGCCAATTAGTAAATGGAAAACCGTTCTATTCAGTGATGAGTAAAATTTTTACTTAATAGGCAGTGATGGAACGTTTTATATGCGAAGTCCAGTAAATAAAAGATATGCTCCTCGTTATCGTAAGAAAACAGTCAAGTGTAGAGCAGGCCATGTAACGATGTGTTGCTGCTTTTCTGGTAACGGAGTTGGCCTATTATATAAGATTAATGAAATTATGGGTCAATACGATTATAAATGTATTTTGGAGAGTGTCATATTGTCATGTTGCCCTATGCTGCGTGGGAAATGCCATTGCGTTGGGTCTTCCAACAAGACAATGACCCAAAGCACACGGCCAAATATGTCAAGTCTTGGTTGGAAGCAAACAACGTTGATGTTATGGAATGGCTACCACAGACCCCAGATCTCAACCCCATTGAGAACTTGTGGAAGCTGGATAACAGGCGAATAGAGAGGAATAACCTTAAAATGGTGATGAACTTTTTAATACACGCTAAGAAGCTTGGCAATCGATTCAAATAAAAATCATAGGGAATTTAATTGTCTCAATGCCGAGAAGATATGCCGAAGTAATAAAAAACAATAGATTTGCAACAAAATATTAGTAAATCTTACTTTTAACCATTGTTTCCAGAAAGTTGCATATGTTTTGTCCACGTAATTTTAGAGTTGAAATTGAAATGGAATTTTTATTATTTTTTTATGAATGAAATTTTTTGGTTTATAAACGTTAATTAAAAGTAAAAATACCAAATTATAATAATTTCATGTTCAATCAACAGTCTGCACAGTTTAATGGTATGATATATATACTTTTTCTAAAATAATGTATTAGTTGCATATGTTATGGCCACCACTGTACGTACATATGTATTTGTGTATGTAAATAAACATTCATACATACTATACACTTGTATACAGTATTTACTTGTAGGAACATTGAAAGTTCTAGTCGAACACAAAATTAATAAAAATCGAAGAGATAAGGACTGCTGACTAATTTTGAAATATATTGTAAATTTTACTATCAAGATGTGCTTATTTGTAACTAGCAGGTAATAACAAAACCTGGAATCCCACTATCTCGAAAGAAACGCATACTAAGTCGATAGTGACTAAAAAAATTGTACACCACTTTAAAATATGCCAAATAACTCCTAATCCAGCCAAGTATTGTCAGCTCAACAACATAAGATTTCACAAAATTATTAGAGAAATATGTATGTTCGGTCATTACAAAAACAACATATTTACCGTAGATCTAACTACCTCTTTTCATTCTTTTGAAGAATATGATGGCTTTGTTCTCAGAAGTGTGGACTATCGACAGATGCAAAAATCAGCAACGTCCACCACCAACGCCACCAGTTATTGAAAAATTTCCCTGCTGGGTGCTCCTCTTCGATTTCTGTGTGTATATATATATAGTATGTATGTTTCTGTATTATTATGCTTCATGTATTGTTAGCATGGCAAGCAGACACTTAATGGTAAACGCCAACCGTCCAACAGCAGATGGTAACCATTCAGTGTGAGTCACTACAATATTGTTGTTTTTGTTGGGTCCGCTTAACTGACGACGGTTGGTTAGTTGCTTCTTCGGCGGGCTGACTGGTGTCAGCAGCATGCACCACACATCACAATATTCTACGAAATTGAAATTATTAACTGCTGAGCCAACTGTCGCATTGTTCTTTGGACTCGCATTTTCGCAATGGGGAAAAATGAAAAAAAAAGATTAATCGAAGATCAAGAAATTCGAGGGATCAGCCTTTTGAAAATTTCGCTTAAGTTCCTCGTATTGCAGACTCATTGTTGTGTTTTTGGTTGTTTTGTGCTGGGAAGTTAACAACAACAATAAGCATTTCAAACAGTCATTGTGGCGATAAGTATCTACCTTCATGGAAAGTGGTATGTGGAGGCATTTGAAATAGTGTGATGGTAGACATGCTTAAAACATGTACATACATATGTAAGTATGTACATATGTACATACATACTAGGTAATTGTTGTAAGCGGCAAAAAACATCCTTGAAGTAATACAGAGGAATGTTGCCGAGTTGACAGTCGTCTGCCGGGAAAAAGCGTCGGATTCCGAATGGGAATGAAGGGTCTTCCTAATCCGTGCATTTTTGGGCAAACAGCTGTTACAAACCGTTATAATTATTATAATATGCATAAATAAACAAGCAATCAGATCAAATTTGACCCAGACTGACCCAAATAAGCTCCCCGCGGACACTAAATACATATACATATGTATAATTTTTTTTCCAGTAGTTACAAACTTTTTATGTTAGTGTGAAGTTTGAAGACTGAACAAGGAAGCAACGCAAATGGGTCTGGCAGTGAACGAGGGCAAGACGAAATATCTCCTGTCATCAAACAAACAGTCGTCGCACTCGCGACTTGGCTCCCACGTCACTGTTGACAGTCATAACTTTGAAGTTGTAGATAATTTCGTCTATTTAGGAACCACCATTAACACCACCAACAATGTCAGCCCGGAAATCCAACGCAGGATTACTCTTGCCAACAGATGCTACTTCGGGCTGAGTAGGCAATTGAAAAGTAAAGTCCTCTCCCGCCGAACAAAAGCCAAACTCTATAAGTCGCTCATAATTCCCGTCCTGCTATATGGTGCAGAGGCTTGGACGATGCCAACAACCGATGAGTCGACGTTACGAGTTTTCGAGAGAAAAGTTCTGCGAAAGATTTATGGTCCTTTGCGCGTTGGCCACGGCGAATATCGCATTCGATGGAACGATGAGCTGTACGAGATATACGACGACTTTGACATAGTTCAGCGAATTAAAACACAGCGGCTACGCTGGCTAGGTCATGTTCGGATGGATGAAAACACTCCAGCTCTGAAAGTATTCGACGCAAGAAGTTTGATCTCTATATGACAATTAATTTGACAGCTGTTTGAGTACAACACGAAACGTTTGTCTGCCAATTTTTACCTTCTTCTTCTTTACTGGCATAGACACCGCTTACGCGATTATAGCCGAGTCAACAACAGCGCGCCAGTCGTTTCTTCTCTTCGCTACGTGACGCCAATTGGATATTCCAAGCAAGGCCAGTTCCTTCTCCACTTGGTCCTTCCAACGGAGTGGAGGTCTTCCTCTTCCGCTGCTTCCCGCGGCGGGTACTGCTTCGAATACTTTCAGAGCTGCCAATTTTTACCATTTAAAAAAAAATTAACTACGAGTTTCCTCGAAATTTTGTGTTTCTAATGAAATTACGGCTGCGGAAAAATTAACTACGAGTTTCCTCGAAATTTTGTGTTTCTAATGAAATCACGGCTGCGGAATCGTTAAAAAATGTTTCAGGGATTTTTTGTGGAGTCTATTTTATCATGAACCCGAATGGTTTGACTACTGTTCATTGAAGGTCGCGAAATCATACAAAAATAGCTTCATCGAGTCGTCCATCCATCTCAGTTCATGACGATACTATCGAAAAAGTTATACAAATAGTGCTTGAAAATCGTAGTGTTGGCATTAGAGGAAACCGAAAGCAGAGGATCTCAACATCTCTTACGGATCGACTCAACACATTTTGGATAGGAATCGTGCCAATGTTAGTCACGTATCAAAAGATCTGAATCTTAAACGATGTCCAGAAATACCGCAATAATAAAAATTTGTAATAAAATACAAGAAAATGTATTTTTTTGCCAATCCGATTCAAATCTGATCATATGACATATAAAATATAAAAATCACCTGAAAATTGAATTTCCTAAAATTTAATTTTCTTACAGAATAATAATTTCAGTTTAGTTATTGGAAAAATACTTACATAGATACTATATACAGTTATAAAACTACACACTTTTATTGTACTATTTAATTGTTTTGTTGTCTTTTGCAACTTTTCATTCATGTGTGTGTGTTTTGCACATTGTATTCGTGACATTTTCATGAATGAACGACGCAAAAATTCAATCCATATGTACACATGTATGTATGTGCGCATACTCAGAAAGTAAAGAGTAAATCTAATTTCAAACTTGTGTGCGCTTTATTGAGGGGTGAGTGTGCGATTCGTTAAAAATTGATAACAAATATAGTTTTCTGGGAGAATTGATTTTAACCACATATGCATGTACATATGTATGCACGTAGCTGTTTCGAAAGTTCTATAAAGGCAGTGGCGCGTTTGTTTTCGCCGCACAAGTGTGCTGATCTCTGGCGTGTGTTAAACAATTTGCATTGCTAAAAAAAAATTTAAATAATAACACATCGCGTATGCAGACAACGTTAACGTAAATAAATAAAGTAAGCTTATACCATCAAATAAGCCGTGATTGTTTTATAAAAAGCCAAATATAACATGCAACATGCTGAGATTCCTGAATTTGCATTTTTTTTTTTTTTTTTACTAAATTCATTAATAATATATCTTTAATTATTTTCTCATTTCATATTTATATTCAGTGCAATATTTTCTTTATATTTCAGTTAACTTCTGTTTCCGTTGCGCTGTATTAACAACACACCTATGCACATAGAAAGCACTCATCAACGTGTATAAATATCTTCCGATGGGGCACCGTTCCAGCAAAATATCTGCTGGCCTCACCAACGGTAACAAAAATCCAATTAAGGAAACATCATCATCGTCCACCAAATTATCCAAACATTCGTCACGTCGTCATTCAACACGTTTTCCAAAATCGTCTTCACCTGCGAATAGTGAGAGTAGTAAGATTTATAGAAACTCAATAGCATCACTTACCAGCAGTAACGTCACCGCTGTCTACGGCGATAAGTTCTTGCCGATTTTACGTCTGGATAGCGATTCAATAGCTGACACCTCCAACCTTTCATCAGTAGCCAGTAATTCAAGTGGTCAGATTATTATAAAAATACACTTCAAAACACATTCGCCGTCTGAGATGGATAATGCCCAACAAAATATACCGCAACCAACAGCTGAGTCACATGCGCACTCGGCAGCGAATAATGATACTTATCGTCGCTTAGTGGATACAAATTCGAATAAGGTACTGCCGCACTCAGATGCTGGTGTTGTGGAAGCTGCTGACAGCTCCATTAATTCAATGTTGAACAATAACAATGCCAACAACAATAGCAGAGCATCCCTTCCAAATAATCTAAATGTTTTACGCATTACGGAACCCTTGCTAGAACAGGAAGCGGATCGCGCTGGTAACGTTGAGTATTACGAGGTTACGGAAGAGAATCCGGCTACAACGCATAACCGGCCGTCAGTGAGTAGTCGACGCCAGAAAGCCAAGTCGGCATTTATGAATTTGAAAAGCATGCTAGAATCATCTACTTCCTCCTCCGGCAGCAGTAAGTCGCAACTAAACAAACTATCAAATAGCAGCAACAATAATCATTGCAGCGATAGCAGCTCTAATCATTCCCGTAACACCACTCAAACGCCGCAAGTAGTAGCTGAGGCGCATTTACGACAAAAGCAATTACGGCCGTCGAACAGTGAAGTGAGAGAGTCACTACCCACGGTCAGCTCTTCCACCTGTCAGCGTGATAGTGCTGTTAGGAACGTTAATTCTATGGCAACTTCCACCTCACATACTCCTCCAACTCCAGTATCAATAACTACCTCAAGTGCAGCGCAACCACCAACCCCAACAGTGGCAGCAGCAAATGAGCAGCTCGCCGTTTGGGCATCCAACAAAGATCTAATAATCTCTTCCATAAATGTAGTGGTTTGTCCAACGACAACAACCGCGTCGGCGACAGCAACGACGAGTAAGCCAACAGAGCGCGTAGCGGTTGCGGAAATCGGAAACGGTATTAGAACTGAAGGCGCGCAGGTCGAAGAGAAATGCAGCAGTAATGCACAAACAACTAGTGAAGGTCGCGATCACACAAATCTAACGCAAACTTCAATTGCGAAGAATGTCATGCATGTCTTATCCACAGCGACGTCGCCTATTGTACACTCACAAGTAGATTTTGTACACTACCTCGTGCCAGATTTGGAGCGAATTTTCAATTCGAGTTTTTACTGGGGCAAAATGGATCGCTATGAGGCCGAGCGTTTGCTTGAGGGCAAGCCTGAGGGCACATTTTTGCTACGCGACTCAGCGCAAGAGGAATACTTGTTCTCGGTAACATTCCGGAAGTACGGACGTTCGTTACATGCCCGTATCGAACAGAGTGGACACAAATTTAGGTAAATTTTTCATATTTTTCTAAATGAAAATGCAAAATAGCATTTCCATCAAAATCAGCAATGTTTGTATTAACAAAATTTTTGTTGTTTCTTCCTCCAGTTTCGACTGTCACGACCCAGCCGTATTTAGCACATCCACGGTGACCGGTTTATTGGAACATTACAAAGATCCCGGCAGCGTTATGTTCTTCGAACCAATGCTGACCGTACCATTCCATCGCAAAAAAGTATTCTCGTTGCAGCAATTGGCACGCGCCGCCATTGTATCGAACACCAGCTATGACGGTATATCCGAATTGGAGCTGCCAGTGCGTCTCAAAGCCTTCCTCAAGGAATACCACTACAAACAGAAATTGCGCGTGAAACTGCTCGACGAAAGACTACTCACATACACCTAGTGTCCGCTGAACGCGGCCAATTACCGGGCCGCCATTGTAACCGGCACCAGTAGTGTGAGTGCCGGTGATGCCGGTCGCATAATGTTGCATGCAGCTACGTTTGATGTAAATTTGGGCGCTAGCATTGCGCCTGGCGGTGTTGGAGTGGGAAGCAATGCTGCCGCACATTTTGTTGATGGTTTGGTGAATATGCGTGTGGTGTCTGTGGAGGCGCTGCAAGACCTTGTCGATCTCGAAGATCTGCAGCATGCAAACACATTCGTTACATATGTACAGCACTCCACTGTGGTGGAACAATTGAACAGTGAGGCCGGCAGTTGTGTGCGCAACGGTGTTTCCATGAAGCGTCCACGACGTCAACAACTCCTAAAAATACCGAATCGCATGACCGAATTACTAAGCCGTGTAACAGCGAATTTGAACTGTTACAACAATGTGCAGCGCCAGAGAAGACATCGTCAACGGCAGCAACAGCAACAGCCGGAAGGCATGTCAACGCCAAACCAACAACACTAAGCTAAACAACAAGCTATATAAATAAATTTTAAGACAATCCCAGTGAATATGAAAATCAAAATTGCAAACAAAAACTCCAAACGGTGTGTGCGACGGACGAAATGAACAAAGCATACCTATGCACAATTGCAACAGTATCAAAGAAGAAAAGCTCTAACGTCGCTTTACACACTCTTTTTTTTAAATTGTACATGATGCGGTATCAAAATAGTATTAAGCAGCAGTTATGTGTTAGGATGAATATTTTGTTGTAACCAGCAAGCTGGGTTTAGATAAATTCATGCTCAAAGCACGTTTGTATTTAAGTCCAGCAAATGTTCCCCCACTGGTTGCGCACCAAAATGCATTTGCGAAAATAGTATTTATGCTAGTTATCTGGTAGCTTAATTTAATGTTGAATATAAAAAAATCTATTAAAATTGTATGTAATATAAAATGTACATATATATGTATGTGTGTGTTATACGCTTGTTACTATATTATAATTCATAGAATATTTTCGTTTAGTTCATTTAAATGTAAAAAACTAGTTTTATAATAATAGTTAATGTCATTATTTATTTCGCCCATAAATATGTGTGTATACTATAGTTTTATTTATTACATATCTGACATTCGTACATTTTGCGCTCTCTATACTCTCTTATCATGTCATAACAAATTTCTTTTCATCCTTAAGATTTATTTATTTATTTTTCCTTGTTATATTCATTTCAGTAGCTTGCACACGCATTAATTTTAGAAATGTGAACAAATTATTGTTAATGAATGAATGTACTTGGCATTGCTACTGTATCTTTAACTTTTTGTTGCGTCGCGGCAAGTTTATATTATTATTGTAAATTATTGTTAAATGTCGACAAATGCAAAAAACGCAGAGAAAGTACAATATACAGTTTGCAGTCACAGTGTTCAGCTGTACTTACATATCCATGACTGTAAAACTGAATTTATTATAAATACAATTGTTTAAACTCGTTTTGAAAAAAAAAAAAAAATATATGTATATATAAAATACAACTAAAATAGCAGTAACTCAAACTTTGTTTTTTTTTTTAATGTTGTGAAGTTGGTTGGTCGCCGATAGCGGAATGGTTTAAGCAGAGAACTTGCAACAATGAGTGGCTGGAAGTACGCCAGCGAACATTTGAAAATTTTAAACCGCTGAATTTAGCTCACGATGAGGGAACTCACCTCTTGTGAAATATTCATATTACTTTCAGTTTTAGTATGAACGTTAATTGAGGAGGATTAATAATAAAATAGGAACGAACTCTCAATTTATACCGATTCCACAGCTGAATAAGTTCGATTTTCTTATATAAGAGCATCTAGATACTCAAAATTACCAAAAGACTGATTTTCTTCCGCCCCTACTATACATCGGAGCGTGCGCCCATCGACTGGATTCGATAGAGGGCGTTCCTAGCTAACGAACGAGCGGCGGGTTAGTTGTCTCCGATCACCTGGAGATTCAGGGCAAACATTTTCGCCCAACATGATTCTATGAGTGGTGCAAGTCGAAAATGCAGCGTTCATTAGCGCAGAGGTATACGATTAAATTCTATGTGAAACTTAATAAATCTGCGACAGAGACATTTAATATCAAGCAGGCTTACCCAGATGTAGCTTTAGCGAGAAGTGGTGTGTTTCGGTAGCACCAGACCTTTTTGGAGGGCCGGGAGTGGTCGCTGATGAATAGCCAAATCCAAAGTGAAAACGATGTTCATTGTCTTTTTTGACATCAAAGGCATCGTCCACCATTAATTTGTTCCTTCTGGACAAACCGTCAATGCCAAGTTTTACTTGGAAGTCCTCAAGAAGGGTCAATCGGGTCCGACAAGACATCGCAGCCGATTGGAAATTGCACCACCACAACTCCCCGACTCACACCGCCTTTCTTGTGAACAGCTACCTAACTAAGGCGGGCATTCCAACGCTTCCGCAGCCGCCCTACAGCCCAGATGTGATCCCCCGGACTTTTTTGGTTTCCTTGCCTGAGGGATCCAAGCAACCCAGGTTCATGGCTCTCATGGCGGAGAATGTCTTCCGTGACTCCTTCAATGCTTGGAAATTGGGATGGCAGCGCCGCATCAACGCAGAAGGAGCCTATTTTGAAAAATTTTAAAGAATTGTAACAATTGGTTCAATAATTTTTTTTTTTAATGGGGTCAGTCCTATACTTTCCGGACAAACCCTGTACACTTTGCTTACTTACTCTACTCCCACTACACCGATGTTTCACTTCAAAATCCGGATGCAAACTTTTTTACTAAAATTTTCGTTTTTCCATTTATTATATTTTATAGTATAATAACACAATTTTTATATATATTAGCTAATACTTCCACTAATATTTACTTGCAACTCAAAACTTACATATATTTTTTCCCGAAATTAATGTCCGTCACACGCAAAAAATAGATTCACTGTAACAACAAATCGGTTTCGAGCGCATTCGCTGACATTAAGTCCTGTTCCAATTGTGTTGCCGTTGCTGCTGACTGATTGAGAAATAAATCGAAATCATAAGCGCCATTTTGTGCGGCCACCGAGTCCTTTTGATTCGTTAATGTTTGCGGATTTGACATAAGATCCACGCCGAATAGACCCAACTCTTTGAGTAGTGTTTCATTATTGTCCACATTCGGATCGGATGTCGTATCGAGCTCGTCCAGCAGATTACCTTTTTGTTGTATATTTACCACTGGTGCGGGCGTTTCTACAGCTTCTAAGCCACAAACAACTTCTGTACTTGTCATACGCAAACTGTGCGAATCGGTACGCACGATCGTCTGCTCTTCCTCGTCTTCCTCATCCAGATCCTGTGGCTTCAGCGTGGTCGATTTATATTGGAAGTCAGTTTCTTTGAAATCAACTTCAATCGGAAAGAGTGGCGGTAGTGCTTCTATACGCTCTACAACCGAACGATTAAGCTGGGCCAAACTGTCAAGCAAACTGCGTAATTGTTTATTCAAGTCCATTGCATGCTTGCACTCGAGCAGTTCCATCTTTTCCAATACATCCGTACGCAATTTGGCGAATTTATTGCGCGCATCTTGACGACAACGCAAAATCAGTCTGTATTCATAGTTGCCCGTCTCGACGCGATAGAGCGGATCTTGCAATGCGGCGAAGCTATGCTCCTCATCGTCCATCTCTTTCACCTTTAAACAGTAGGAGAGATATGTGAATTTGGCATCCGCATAACGGCGTACCGTTAATTTGGTATCCGGTATCGCCTTGTTCAGATATGTACCCAAGTCGGAGAGCACCGGTTTAATTTCCTTTATAATATTTAAGCCATCCTTTTCCAGATTCCGATGGAATTCACCGAACATACGAAACGCCTCAGATGCACGCTGTTGCGGTTCATGCGCACTTATATGTGTAAAGCAATCGCCGAATGCCTTATATGTCTGCAGCAGATCGTAGTAGGCTTTAAGCATGCGGCGCGCATGCTCCACCAAACCTTTATACATTAATTCGGTACCCTCAAGTTCTTCCAGTCGCTTAACCAACGAATCATTACAGAGTATGGCACGCGAAAGACCCAATGTATCTGCCGTGTTGCTGGACATATTATCCACTATGCGATGTTTTAGTTTTTTCAATATAATGTCCAAGGATTTGCCCTGCTCCGGATCAGCATGCAGCTTATTGTAGTGTATGGTTACCGTTGTGGTTGCGGCCTGTATCATTTTCGCTACTTCCACTTTGGTTTTGCCCTTCACACTCACCGAGTTGACAGCTAACAGTTCATCGCCGCTTTGCAGTGAGCCTTCAAGCGCCGCTGGTGTGCCATCGAAGACCTAACGGCAGTCGAGATAATTAGTCAATCTGTGCATTAGAGGCATAGAGAAATATAATTCCAACTTACCTGTACTATGTAAAGACAGGGGCACAGTGGCGCGCCGCCGCCTATGCTAATTCCTATCAAATTGCTCTGATCCTTTGTAATCACCACCGAACTCACAGTCACCGTCATGCCCCTGTGTTCAATGTTGGTTATTTTGAAAAATAAGATTTAGTTGTGATTTTTTTCATAATTTCGTAGTTATGTAATGCGGTGATGCTACCACAAGTCTGCTGATGCTAATTATGATGTACAAATGTATAAGTATGTATATGATACAGATGCATTGGAAATTAGTATGCAGATTTGCAGTGATAAAGCTAGAGGTGGTGAAACATGAATCTGAACTATGCACATTTTCTAAAGCCAATTTAAGTTCGTATAAAAACGATATCTAAAAAAAACTATTTACTCAAATTTGATCAATTGATTATCGAGTGCTTGAAGGGAGGATTAGGGTTAATTCGTGTATAAAAAGGCCATTTGATAAATTTTTATTTGATGAAAGAGTTAACTGATATCAAAATATGTAATTAGATTAATTAGAGAAATAACTCACTTATACATGCATTAATTAAAATACGTACATATATGTATGTGTGTGTATGAATCCAACGCAAAAGCTACTGTTTAAATATTTTCTTTCTACTCCTAAACTGGAAGAATGAATATATGCAAATATATCCATATATACTATAAATGTATATTATACATACATATGTGTGTGTATATATGCGAGTAAATTATAATTTATAATAATTCCTGAATTGTCGAAATATGGGAGAAAATTGAAATGTCCACATGTTGGGCTGCGCTTTTTTATGTTGATTGCAATATTTGCTGGCTTAAATAACCGTTATAAATAAATTTATACATAAATATGTATATATCTTAAAGTATAAATTTCAACCGTTTCTTTCACATAAAACTACGATAATATTGGTCCTAATTTTGCAAAAATCTAAACTATAAAAATAGGGAAACTATGGACTTGCAAGCGGAACTACTAGGAGTATTTTGGTCCTCCTTAATTGACAATACGTTGACTACATTAATGCTAGCCAGTATGTTGAGCTAATCTGTATACCAAATCAGATTGTATATATACTAAATATTATTGGTGCACAGCAACAATTATAGTTGCTGCTTTTGGTAGGTTCGTACATTTATACCGTTCAGTGCTAGTCACAACTTACAGTCGGTCTAATTCAAATTTTTGTCTATCGAACTCAATTAAACGCTCGCTCAAAAAGGGCACAATAATATTGGTCTGAGCGACATCGTCAGTTTCGGGTGTCGACTTCCGTTCGTTGTCAATCACTAATTCTACTTCAAAATCGGAATTGTCAGCATTTGAATTCGGCTCATTCTGCGTTTCCTGTTGTTGTTGCATCGCCAAATGCGTAGAACTTTGGGAATACATAAGTGAATATATGGAGTTTCAGAGAAAAGCGCCGCCATTGTTATATCTCAGTGCTTCTACTTACTTCTCGTTGAGCAATAGCGGTGTAATGACGGCGGACTCCGTTAAAATGCTTTTATGATTAACATAAAGTTTAATTTTAATTGAACAAAGTTTTAGTTGCAAGAAAATTTAGAGAATTAATTGTAATTTAGATGAAACGTAAATAGACGACACAAATGCAATGATATTGATTATTACTTAGACCACAGTTGTTTAAGGACAGACAAACATATGTGCGAAAATATATAATGATATTTTGTTTGACAAAAATGCTATTGACTTACATTTTATCCTCTTCAAAGAAGTAATCATCATCTGTATCCGTTAACATTTTTCCTGATATTGTTTAACAGTATTTAATAATTATATTATTTAATTTTCCGGTTTTGATTATCTGATTGGAAAAGGGCGCACGAAAAATTATAGCATACTTCTTAGCGATGACAATGTCCCATTCACAATGACTTCAGTGTCAAAATAAAACAGAGTGACTCGTGAGATTTTATTTGTATCGCTATATAGGAACTTTGTAAAAATCGCTAAATAAAACATATAAAACTTGAAATACATATATGTTTATTAAAAGCAGAAGGTTTTCTCATAGATAAATCTTTAATGCAGCCATAAAGTGTAATGTACACATTATTGGTATGTATTGGAACACGCTAATGTATAAAGTGCAAATAGTTGATAAATGTCAAAATAAGGAAGAATGTTTATGTCACGCTTTTCACTCGGTGGATTCGGCTTTTAAGAAACTATAAACATAGGTTCAAAATGTTAAATTTGTTAAATAAAACCAAGAGTATTTTAATACCAAATCTGCGTAAAACTGCCAGCCGTGCCACCCATGATGTGGTCAAGGAATCGTCATCAGAGGTTGCAGTGTCATCAACAGCGACAACACCACTTATCTTGCCACAAAATTGGCCGCAGTATGAACCAATGAATCGTGCCGTTTCACGACAAGTTTGGATCGAAAACATCGATGATGTGCCGGAACGTAAAGTAGGTATTATCGAATTGCACCCGGATGTTTTTGCAACACAGCCCCGCGTTGATGTCATACAAGAAAATATAGAATGGCAGCGTAAATATCGTTATGTAAGTTTTGCCCATACCAAAACACGCGCGGAGGTGCGTGGTGGTGGAAGAAAACCATGGCCTCAGAAAGGAATGGGACGTGCCCGACATGGATCTATAAGGTCGCCCTTATTCCGTGGTGGTGGCGTTGCGCACGGACCACGGTCACCCACAACACATTTCTATATGCTACCGTTTTACAAGCGAGTAATGGGTTTGACTGCAACGCTTAGTGTAAAGCTTGCACAAGACGATCTACATGTTATTGATACCGTTGACGTGCCCACACAAGATCCACAGTTCATTAAAGAATTGATAAAAGAACGCAATTGGGGATCTTCTGTGTTAATTGTGGACAGGTATTTTATTTTATTTTTTTAGAAGAGTTACGAAATAATATGTTTTCTGTTTCCATGCAGAGATGATGTTTTTCCGGAGAATATTTCTTATGCCACCGATGCGCTGGGTTATGTGAACTTAATGCCGTCATATGGTCTTAATACATACTCAATGCTTAAACACGACACTTTAGTGCTAACTGTAAATGCGGTGAAACATATCGAGGAACGCCTGTTGTATCAACTCCATCGAACTGATGCGTTAAAGAAACAAGGCAAATTCAAATTGGATCAAGTTTAGAATAGTTTGCTACTTTTTTTGGATTTATTAGATTTGCTCGTTTTCTTTAAGAAAGTCTCATCACTATCCAAGTAATTCAAAACGTTGTATAAATCTAAAATATTAAATGCAATAGAAGCAGCATTTATTTATAGAATAAATTTGTGAAAATGTTAGAAATAATTAACTTGCCTTTCGCTGCGCGCATTCTTTTCAACTTATCTAATGGAATAGCTGCCATACTGGATCTAAACGCATCGGAGCGTGAGTTTACAAATTGATTCCTAGGTTCGGCTAAAGTTGTCATATTGGGCATTGTTGGCAGAGGACTATCGGCACCCATCAATCTATTTTCTGCATACATTGGATTCTCCGGTACCATCATTTGATTTTCGTTCATTATGGGGTAGCCAAAATTTGAATTTTGGTATGCTAAATATTAAAACGAAAATTAAAATAGAAATGTCAAACTTTTTGAAAAGCTTACGCATATTTGTAGAATATGGTTCCGAATAACCATATTGACCATAATATCCTGGCGATATAGAATTACCGGGAAAAGGCATTACCGATTGATTAGGATCAATTTGTCGCCAGTTGGTTAACTCATTAGCGTAGTTAATGTGCGTTGCTTCGGATGTTGTTGACAAAGGCGAGGTTCTACATGCACCGAAATTATTATGAAATGTGTATACGCTCGGTCTGGTGTTACCCGAGTACGTGGAGTGTATACTTTTATCACTCATTGTTCGCATATCCATTATGCTACCCTCTCCCTTGCTTGAACGTAAAACATTGAACATTTTTTTAAACGCTGACATTTCTATATTCACGGGCTTTAATAATATCGCGTTATTTTGTACCACCTATTATTGTTTTTCACGAAGTCATTTGTATTTTTGCGAAAAAATCTTACATAAATAATTCTCCGAAAATAGTAACTAATAGAATTTTGACAGAATATTTTATCGAAACGGTAAGCTGCGAAACACAAGTTTTACATGAAATAAATTTAGATATGTTTTTTATATCCTAGTTTTTTTTTTGTTTATTGTTGTTTAGTGACATTTGCGTTTTGTCAAGTCAATTTTTTAAGAATAAATTCTTTTCTAAATTTAATTTGAAATTATTTGAACTACAGTTAAGTCCTCTCAATTATTCTTTCTTAATATTATATTAACATTTCTTTAGCGGAAACACATTTTTGGGAATGCACTCAAGTGGATCGTCCTTAATCGAGTATAAATTCAGTTCAGATCTAGTTACGCAGTACCGACTGTCTTGAGGCACGTTTTGCTTTAATAATTAATAGTATAATTTTAGAGAAAATAAAACATAAATAAATAATAAAAACTTTAAAGTCGTAGGTTAACCTTTCAAATTATATGATTAAAAAAAAACTATTTGGGCAAAAATATAAAAAAGGATTTTCTAATTTCCTTTATTTAATTCAATTTTATTTTAATTTCAAATCCATAAAATAATTGGAGTATTAAATAATTTGAAGAATTCAAATTAAATTGTATCCATTGTCAAGAGGTCAGTTTATTTTATATACTTAAAAAGATGGAAGTAAGTCCTTGTTTTTTATATGTTTATATATATTTTTTCAGTTGGGGTCCAATAGGCGCTCACGTATCATCCAACGCAGCTCCGAATGTGAACTCTCGCCTGGTATTTGCTCACGAAAGTAATTCCATTCACTCTGATAGTAGTGATATAAGGCGACCGGATCTTTACTTAGTGGTCGGCGGCGGCGTGTCGCTGTGCATTGTCGTGGTACTAAAATAGAAGGGGAAAAATATTTGTTTGTTACTACTTTTTTAATTATATTTGTAAACATTTTGTAATTACTTACTCATAACACCCAAAGATCTGGCTGTGGTGTAACTGCCGCCACTTGGACTACGTCTTGGAGCGCTACGTTCGTGAGATGGATATCTAACACGAGCACGTCCACGATTAGTATCTCGCGCTTCAACCCTTGGATTTGCCGCTGCTCCATTTGATTTAGTCTTGTCTTCTCTGGTACCAATTGTGCTGGTTGCTGTTTGGCCACGCTTCAGACTCGCCTCCCTTTGGGCTGATGGACGCGTTGAGGCCTGTTCAGTAGCTTCGGATTGAGGACCTCTCAATTCATTGCATTCACTAAACGGTGCACGTTTATTACTTTGCCATGCTTGCTCGCGTGATAAAGTTCCCGCACCGAAAGTGGTTGTGTGCGGTCGAGGACGTGCTTCTGAAACCGTTTTGTGTGCTTCCGCTGATCGCACTTGTTTCTGCTGTTGTGAAGACTTTTGTTTGGCATGCAGTTTGTCACTCATACCACTGCCCCCGAAAGTTGTCCCATACTGCGAAGTAGAATTGGTGCGCGTAGAATGGGATTGATTAACTTTCTTGGCCATTCCTGCCCTTGATTCCAATTGTTGTTGGTGCTCTTTTTGATTCAACGATCGTAAGGCATGAGCGTCATGATCACGTTTTGACTTTACATCGACAGCGCGTTCACAATGTGCATTCTCTTTGTCAACTTTAGCACGAAAACTGGCGGTAGTACGCTTAAAGAGTGTCTCAAAGTAATTATCTTGATGAGCATTGATGCCTAGTGTCTCCTCGTATTTAATGAGTTTGCGAAGATCTAAGGATTGTGAATATCATTATAATTATGCATAGACGTTTAATTTTGACTACTTTCTAAAGAGAATTTTGAATTTTTGTTACTACTTTTGTATGCGATTGCTGTACATATATGTATATATGTACATATAAGTATGAAATATTAAGTGGAACTCATTTCACAGACAGTGGAACTATTATCTCCGAAGAAATAGTTCAGATCAGACCACTTTGTTGTTGTTGTTGTAGCGGAAGACTACATTAATGCTAGCCAGTATGTTGAGCTAATCTGTATACCAAGAATTCTGCCGAGTTGACAGTCCTTGGCCGGATAAAAATCCGGGTCCGTTCCGGTTACGTAGACCCGACTGTCGTGGAACGGATCAGACCACTTTAGTATATAGCGGTCAAACTTCGTTCAAAATCCAGTTTCTGTATGGAATACCTACGCATTTTTGGTAACTATAATACACGATTATAATTTTTAAGTAAAAAATAGACAATTTTTTAAATTGCAAATCGCATTAATTTTTTTATATTGATCTTTTTATTTGTTTTTGTATTATAATTAAGTTCATATCTTGGTAGTTGTTTTACAGAACATATGAAAATTATTTTAGTTTCGCGTGAATTCGCTGCAACACATACATACATACAAATGCATTTAGCATTTTACTTTCAATTTTGTTTAAACGTATACGATTACAATATGCTACTTAAACGCTAAACTTTACATTACATTTTATTGTGTAGAAAAAAAAAAATAAAATAAAATCAACAAAATTCTTTATTTTCGCGAGCATTTCGTAACGAAAAAAAATTAAACATTGATATACTGTATTAGCTGAGGTTTTACAAAATTCTATTAGGATAACATTATTCACAAAATAAACACTAACTCTACTACACCATACTGTACATAGTGGAAATTGAGGCTAGTGCATGGGGCAGCGAATGTTTGTGGTACTTAGTATTAATTTTCGTTTAAGTTCTTTTAACTTTATTTTAATTACAAAAATTATATGCTTGTGTGTGTGTATGGTATACATAATGTACTTTAAGTCCGACAATTATTAAATTACATACATTTTATGTTCTTTATATACTCTACTGCTTAATGTTTTTCATCTTTCATAGGTATGCAGTGTTTTTGTTTTTTTTTGTTTGGGTTTCGTCTTAAAACATTGATTGCGTAACAATTTACAAGTACAAAATACAACTAGTTGTGTGATTGAATTCTTTCATTTTCTTATAGTATTTTCATGGGTGAAAGTTGCTTGTAATGTAATGTGTATGTACACTGTTGCATGTTGTTTATGGTGCTCGAAGTTATTGCTCCACTACTGCTGCCTGCTGCTCGCCAGTGCAGTTACGTGTTGTGAGCGACTATAGTTGCAGCCACATTAGTTGAACTTTTATTATCCTATCTGCGATATCGATAGCGACGGAATGGTGCCCGCAAGCGTCTACATGTCACCCGTACCTCTTTTTAAGAAACTGTGATATTGCCAAGGATTTAACGGCAGCAGTTGCGGCTTCCGCTGCGCAGCTACTTGCTGTAGTATTATTTGGCGCATATTTCGACAAGTCGAATTTACGTTTTGGCGTCTGATGACCAACACATTGATCCTGATGATGCGTATGATGATGGTTATGATGATGCATATGTTCATCATCACATTTATGTTGCGAATTGCTCATATCCAAATCGGTATCTAGTCCATCTGAAGATACTGTAAAAATATCTGAATTGTCGCCGGCTTTTTCGCTGGGACTAATGCAGCTGCCCAGGCTGCCGTTGAGCAACTGAGGTGTACGCCTCGCACTTCCGAGTAGCATTTGCGTCGAGGGCGTAGAAGTGGCACCGCTGTTATTATTGGTGGTACAACTAATCGTTATTAATGAGTTTGCAGGCGCGAGTTTATCTTCGAGTGGACTAGCATTCGTATGCCGTCGTATGCGTTTACGCAAGGACACGAAATTACTATCATCTTCATCTTCGCCTGCTATTCCGACTGCTTCTGTATACAGTTCGGCATCTTCGATGTCTTCTTCATCAGCTTCGGCCGCATCATCAGCGTCGGGTTCAGTTTGTACTCCTTCCTCATCGATTGAATCCATCATAGTTTCACCATCGTCCTCCAACTCGTCTCCCTCATCTTCTTCTTCCTCCTCCTCCGGTATACTCTCGCCAGCCTCTAGTTCCGTATCATCGTCGGCGCCTGCTTCTTCTTCATCTTCTTCGACATCATTTTGGGTTTTGTGGTTGACTTCGCCCTCACTTTGTGGTGGCGTTATAACACCGTTTCGCCGCCGCCGTTGTATACCTCTACACATAAGTGACTCATCGTTTTCTTCAGCTTCATCGCCTTCCTTATTCTTTGTCAAACCCGCTTCTTCTTTAATCCCACTTCCAGCCAACTCACCTATATCTCGCAGGAAACGTATTTTTTGTGCTAACTTTTGTTGTTGGCGCGCGGAAGTCTTCTTTTTTTGTACTTTTGGCCACCCCGTACGGTTGGATTTCAGACTTTTCCGTTTGCGAAAATAATTCTGCATTGATAGCGAGTTGTATAGACTAAGGCCCGCGCTTCTACGTTTTCCGCCAACATTTATCGTTTGTTCCTCATCTGACGGATTGCCACCCATTGCATTTGTAAACAAATCATACAGATCGAAGTCACTAGAAAAGCAATCGGTGGGTGGCGGTGTATTTGACGCCAAGGTAGCGGAAGATATCGCTGCGTTTGTATTACGTTTGACATTCGCATTAGTTGAGCTGATTCCACCAAGTGTCTTACTCGTAGATGCAGTAGCCGATGCAGGAGTAGCGCTATTCTTTCTAGAGGATGTGCTTATCGTTGCAAGCGACATCGCTTCTCCACCTTCACAGTTGTTCAACGCTAAATCTTCCTCTAAATCGTATTCGCTGCCATGGAATTGCAGGTATTTATCAATCTGCCACTCTAGTTTATGAATATTTGTATGTTTCGTCGCACTATCCAGCGCTTTTAATGCAGCCGAATCCACTTCGAATTCTAATACACCCTTTTTGGAGCCTGTCTTACGAATGGATGGTATAGCAGAACCCTGTCCAAGTAGACCACTGTAGCAATTATGTCGCCTGGCCGCAAATCCACGTCTGCGTCGTTTGCCTGTCGCTGCTGCTGCTGCCACCATCGAATTGGGTGTTTGACTCATTCGATTAGTGGTGCGACCAGTGGAGTGCAGGAATTTTTGTACACCATTATAAGCCCGTGATGGTCTACTGAGTGGTGACTTTACTATCTGTCGGCCGCCACGTGTGCTTTTCCGTGATTGATTTAGCGCAATTGGAGGCGAGTGATCGTATTTATTTTGACCACGTCGCATGCGTTTAACATTTTCCGATATTTCAGTGGTGAAACGCAACTCTTCGACAGGTGTAGCCGCAGCAGAGCGTGTATGGCGTGGAGAACGTAAAACAGGTAAATCGCTAACAGTTGGCGATGGTTTCGCATTACATACTGAATCTGTGTATACTGACGCTGTCGTTACGTTCTGCGCTTTAGTTTTTATTGTTGAAGTTATAGCTAAAGCGAGCTCTGATCCAGGTGTGGTAACGGTTGCTGCTTCGGTAACTGAAACTGGTGTGGGTGTAGTGGACGGCTCGTCGGTCTCTGAATTCGGTTTACTCTGTGAATCTTGCCGCTGCTTTATAATGCAGCTCACTAATGCAAGCGTTGAAGCGTGCTCGCGCGGAGATTTTCTAGGCGGCAATTCCAGGTTCAGAAAGGCGGCCGCAGCTTTATTCAGATGCTTATTGAGGTATCTATTTTTGCTGGTTTTCGTAGTGGCCGTGCTGCTGGCACAACTCGTACTACTCGTTGTGCTGTGTGTGGAGCCAGCTCGTTGTCGATCGCGCGCTCGCTCTGGACCTGATGCACTAGTAGCTTTGGTATCACATTGCGATTCATTGGAGATATTCTCCTGAAGTGCAGAAACCTGTTGCGATTGTCGTTTCTGTAGTTCCTGTTGCTCCTGGCGATAACGTTGTAGAATTTGTAATTTTTTATGTTTATGCTTGTACTGTGTTGTAGAAGACTCGGGTGGTACATTATTGGCATTTCCAATGTGACATATGTTGTTTGTATTGGCGATGTCATTCGAATTGCAACTGCTCGAATCTCTTGATTTGGTGGCACCCGCTTCCGAATCTTCCAATGGTTCTGATTTTACTTTGCACACATTTCCCGCATTTGAAAATAATTTACTCTCTTCATTTGACGGTAATTCTACGTTCTTTTGACTTTCGCAGAGTTTACAACATAGGGCAGAGTCCAACGTGCGTGCGAATGGTATTGGGCCAAGTTCATAAGGTAGCTTACGATAGTTCGTTGAACCGTAATATTCGAAAAAGCGTTCGGTGCAATTATCTTGTCGTGAGAAAACTCGGTACCAGAGATCAGTTGCAGGTATGCGCTCAAAGGAGTATCGCATTTGATTTAGGCGTGCGCTGGTCTTATAATCGAAACACGATTCAATGGACTTTTTCTTCGACGGTGACGGCGTTCGCGATACCATATCATCAGTTGAATTCTTATTACTTTTACCAGATGCGGTTGTATTCAGTGCTTTGGTCTTAATTGGCTCCTCACTACATTTTTTCCGCTTTCCCCCTCTCCCGACTTCACGTGTGTTTTTCGCAATGGCGCAATCTTTAGTTTCAACTATTGAAACATCGCTTTTATATTTCTGTTCTTCTCGCTTCATTGCCCGTTGCCTTCTTGATGTAGGGCCACTACATGCACTCTGCCAAATGTCGGACGAATTGTCAAAAGAAATGGATTTGTGCCGCCTGCTCTTATAATGTACATAGTCTTCATCGTTTTTATCATCATTATCAATATCGTCGTCATCATCATCATCTAAATCTTCATCAAAATATCCACCTGCAAATCCTTTACAAATGTCCGTGTGATTTTCTTCTTCATCCGTATAGCTACTAGAGTTATCGGCCTCACTTTCATTTTCATCTTCCTTTTTAACATTTTCAACATCCCCCATCCGATCCTCCATTTTCACAACTGACACATTTTGACTAGTCTTCATTGCCGTCGCCGTTGCTGCCATCAAGGACTTTATCGTCGTTTCGCTGGCATTCGACTTTTTGCGTCCGTTTTCGACCAACTCGTTGGCTGCCGCCATTTGTCGGTAGTTATGCTTTGCCGCTTCCACGGCTGCACGTAGTAAGCGGCTACTAGTAGTTGCTGCCGTTACGATAGCGGTGGCGGTGCGACTGCTTTTACGTGTTGCTTCTGGCAGTGTAATTGCCGCTAGAGCAGCTGCTGTGGCATTCGCTTTGGCAGCTGCCGCTGATATGGCAGATTTTGCTGTTTCAGTGACATTACTGCCTACTGTCGACATCACTGCCGACTTTGTAGGCACAGACTTACGTGATCCAAGCTTATTCTTCAGTTGTAATTCTGGCTGGATGGGGGCGGTTGGAAAGCGCTGCTTAGTAGACGTCGACGCTTGGCTTTTACGACGCTTTGCATTGGCGATTGCGCGTTTTCCCACCTCCTTACTTCCTACTGCAGACTTATCGGTATTATCTGTTGTTATGGCTAACTCTATTTCCATTGGCCCGTCGCTAGTGCTATCTAGACTTGTTGACGAAAAGCTTGCAGGCGCATTGTCGGAAGTAGTTTGTCGATCGATATCGGTGGGCAGTTCACTCGATGTGCGCTGTTTAGGAAACATAAAACTCTCAGCTTCACCGTTTAGCCGGTTTAATTCAGTAGCACGAACTTTTTTAAATTTGACGATTAGTGACGGCGATGCCGTTACTCCTTGATCTCCGCCAGAGACCAGGTCGCCCCGTGTTTTGCGTGCGGCTGTAGCTACTGTTTCCGGTGTGCCGACTACTTTGTAAAGCGATGAGGGAGGCAGCATTGCGCGTATAGGTGGAGAAATCGCCGCCACCGATGTTTGTTTTCGTCGCGTTGTTGCTGCAGGCGAAACGGATTGAAGCGAGACGGGTTTTGTGGCACTTACGTTGGCAGCTGCACATGTTTCAATCCTTTGAAGCTCCAGCATGCTGGATGTGGCAAGGCTGAGGGCCGTAGGTTGTTTTAGTGGGCTAGTTTGTGACTTAACAGCTGTTGATGTAGCCTTAGGAGATTTTGTAGTGCGTATATTTTGAAATTTCTCTGAAGAATGTTTACCTTTAGTACTGCGCTTTGATTTCTCGCGTAATGTTGGTGATGGTGTTTGGTGAAGACCACCTCGCGTATTATCAGTAACGTTCAACAATGGCATTACCATCAAAGGCTCCGATCCTTCTAGTGGATCAGGTGCATTTACATCGCCTATTACCTCAATATTTTCCACTTCCATTTCTTCCAAAACCACTTTTTTGTCCTCGTTTAAAAATTTATTTACGTCCGCTGATGTATGTATTAGCGAGTCCAATGCTATAAAATTCTGCGAGTTCTTGGCAAAGTATTCGTGATCTTTAGTCTTCAAATGTATGGTTAACGTATCATATTCGATTTTACAAATCTCACAGACACCACATTGCTTGTCACTGGATTCTTTCACTTGTCTACAGCCAGTCGCAATTGCGCCAGCCACGCCACCAGCTTGTGAATTTCGCGGACTACTCTTCACTGTGTTAGCAGAGTCTGCAACGCCTCCGCCAGCGCCTTTTTTCAAAGATTGTACGGCCGCATGTAATGGCCTTTGGTGCTGCGAAGATCTTGAACGAGATTTGCGCGTCATGTTTCGTTCTTCGTTAGCTTTGCCTTTTTCTTTTTCTTGCACGTCTATGTTTGGTGTGATTTTCTTTTTCGGTGAAAGCCGAAAAGCGCCGTCCTCACGTGAAAGTTCGATTTTGGGCCACTCAGTACCTGAAGATTTTCGAAATAGTTGATAATAAGGTCTGTAGTTGTGTTTGATCGCTTCGATTTTTATAAATCCACCTCCTTTGAGATCTATGGGGTCGGCAGTGTTACGACCTTTACTCAAAAGTTTGTGCTGATCGTGTCGGGAATTGACACCCAAGTAATCCTTCAGTTCGTGCTGTACCTTCTTAAAGAAGTGCAAAGCGTATTCAGTTTGCCAAACTATGTAAGGACTCTGTGTTGCAACAATTGACGATTGCTTAACGTCTTTAACGTTTAAGGGCGTTGGTGAATTTTGCGGTTCGTTAACACCGACACTGACAGCATTAACATTGATAGTGTTGGTGGTTGTACTAGTGCGACGTACTCTATTTAGAATCGCATTGGCGCGTGTTTGACGGGTATTGGCTTTTCTGGCAGATCCAGTTGGAGTACTATTACCACCACCTGTATTACTTTTACCATCGTGTGTTTCGAAATTATATGGAGTTTGCGGAGTAGTTGGTGTACCTGGTGTTTGAGGAGTACCGGGACGACTGCTTAACGAATTATTATTGTTATTATTGCTGTTGTTGTTACCACCAACTGGAGGCAATATCGCTTTGTCAGTAATGAAATGTGTAACACTTGATGTAAGGAAGAATTCGAACGATCCTCCAAGTGTACGAATTTGTTCTTCAATGCGTTTAGTTAGCTGGTGGTCGCAAATGTCCAGATAGAACTTGAAATGGCACAAAGGTTTTTTACATTTAATTACTTTGACAGTAGCGCGACGTTGCGGCAAAGGCTGATTTTTGCCGGCACCGGCAACGACTGCTTCAGAACCTTCTGCTGCTGTTGATTTTGTAGATGCACTAGTGGTCGATTGTAGTGGCTGCTGCTGTTGTTGCTGACGATACTGTTCTCGTCCTTGCGATTGCTGCTGACGCTGCTCTTGCTGAACTTGGCTGTTGCTAATTTTTTCTTTGAATTTGCTTTTGTAAATTTCCGATTGTGATTGCATACCTTTAGGTGCAGATTAACTGTTGTCGTTCATACACAATTGTTAGCATATGATTTTGTTGTGATTCAGTGAATTTGTTATCGTTGTTGCAGCGGTACAGGTTAAGCAATTGAATGATTGGCGCACACACCAAGAAGTAGAAGAATAAAATAGATAAACAAAATTGTTTTCATTTTATATAAATAAATCTTTATCACAAAAGAAATTAACTTAATAAGTATATATTTTTAAGAGTTAGTTTTTATACCATTCTTATGTGTAAGCGATAAATGCAAAAATGACCACCGAGTGCTTATTGAAGAAGACATTAACTAAATTTTCTCTAAAAAAATTAAAGTAAAGTGTGTATCCGTTAAACCAACAGTGAATAGTTAATTTGAAAAAGTGTTAAACATTTGTATGCATATATATAATATATATACACATATATATCTATATATAGTATGTACATATGAGTGTATATCACATGTATGATTACACAAGCACAACATCAATATGCATGGATATATAAAAAGCAAAATAACACACCCGAATATCCTTTAATGTGGTAATTGAAGTTTTAAACGCGGGTATGAGACAAATTTACAGATATTAATAAATGATTATGGAAGTACTCGACGCACAAAGCCATACATACATTTACATTCGACGATATGATAGTTTTAAATTCAACTTTTTTAGGTAAATGCTAATTTAAGCAAACTTAAATTGTGAAATTAATGCTTATATACAATCAACGCCTTGGAATGCTTGAATAAACCTGTGCAGACAGCAAATATATTTTTGAAATTTAAAATAAAGATTTTACCATGCATATACACATTTGTGTTTCTAAAACTATCTGAGAGTAGCAAGACAGTGTTTTAAAACATTGCGTCAGGAGGGTTGAGAAACCCGCTACCACAATATTCAATTTTACACAGGTAAAACTGTGGCGCGCTCAGTAACAGCCATTGCCAGAGCCGACCTTTTTGTTTTCTATTTTGATTCTGGTATAAACTACATGTGATTCAAAGAATGTATTCTTGCAGCTGTCGCTCGTCTCAATCTGGTCTCTTTTCTTTTGTTCGGTTTTGTTAACCAATCCACACAAAATACCGATAACTCGAAGTCTTTTATTTTTAGAATAAACTTTAACTTTAAATAACTATATAAATAAAAAAGAATAAAAAATTAATGAATATATTTTATAAATTTGAAATAACCACTGCAAAACGATAACAACACACATACATATTTATAAACAAAACGATAAACTAAACAAACTGGAAAACACAACATTGTCAAACCCAATTGTGAAGCGGAACAAAAAGGAACGCCAAATTAATTGTTAGGGCCTCACCGATTATTAATTAAAATAGTAAACATATAATAAATAAATTCAATATTAGGATTTAACTAAAAGTACCGGCGATTTATTCTAACAGCAACGAGTAAATTTTACTTTGGTGGAGGTTGTTATAGTATCAAAACACTTTGTTATAGCAGTGGTGCAGTATCGCTGCTTTGGTCGCCGCCATTGCCTTCTCCAACACTAAGATCGGACTCATAACACATAACTAACACTATACTACAAATAATCGCTGCTACATTTTGTTGTATTTGTTTTTGCTGCCGCTTATGCCTTTACCAGCACTCCCGGCAAACAGTACTACTGCGCTCGACGTCTGGTCTGGTGCCTCAGCGTATGGCGCATAGTATTCATGTTTGTTTTATGTTTTTGATGTACTTATTTGCTGTATTTTCTATTCGTTGACTGTTATGCACAATTTCTTATGGCGAATACTTGTTTCGTTGTCGAATGATATACGCCTTTTAACTCGCAATTACATGCGCGTAAATTCTTATTTAATCTTGCAAGGTATGATATAAATTTAACAATTTAATTTGACCCTATATTATTGTAATAGTATGTGGGTTTCAATGCTAAAACAGTTGAAATAGACAGTATGTAGGTACAGCGTTTAACAATAACAAATCAATATGTAGTAGATATTTGCCAATAACATGTTTGAAACTTTTAATTAAACGCGACGTACCTTATTATAACGAGCATTGTAAATATTTTAAAGGCGATAATATACTGAGATATATAGGTTAAGTTTTAATTATATATATGTATGTATGTATATATGTTTGCGTACATTAGATTATATGCTAGTAATGTGGTCACATATTTCGCAAGCATATATACATTCGAGTATATGTAAGTGACTTATTATCAGTATTGTTTACCTTTCATGAATTCCTTGAGCTGTTCGGCAGATATGTTTCTGTAACCCAATTCATTTAAATAGTCCAAAATGGCGCGTGCATCCAATGGCAAATGAGACATTTTCCCAAAAGCGACAGCAATAAAAACATCGGAGACCCTCCACTACGGCTGAAGTCGTCAACGTGTAAATAAAATTAGCTGGAATGGTATTATTTCACTTGGCTCACTTGGTCTGTAGCTTTTAACTTTTTGTTGTCTATAGTTATTGAATTTCGTTTTGTTTAACTGTTTCAATTTACTCTTCCCTTGTTTCTCTCTGTTTTATACTTTGTCATCACTTTCGCTATATTTTTACTGGTACACCTTCCTACATACATTTAGAAGGTTCCAACGTTAACACTTTTCATCTCGATTTTCAAGCGGCCATTATATAGCAACGTTCGCCAACTCGCGTTTCTACAATACCACAAAGCATTCAAAATTATTCAACGAATTCAATTCAGAAAATTATTCTCACAAAAGCGCATCAACTCACACACAATTCGTGAAAGCTAACGACTATTAAAAAACCAAACCCAAACGCTAGGCTATGCTTTCCGAGGTGCTTCTTCACTCGGTTATCGATATTAATGCAACTTAAACTATATTTTTCACTCAAATTCACTGTCTTAACAGCACTTTCTTTTTTAGTCTAAAAGTTATATATTCCTCTGATTTTACAACATTTTTATTAATAAAATTGTAGACAGCGTTCGTTCGCCACTTCGCTTTAACCAGTGCTGCCAGTCGTTTAATCTTATGTTGACCGATGAGAAAAAGTAATTGCGTTTGCAAGTTATTAGTGACACAGCTGCCAGCTGCAATTCATAAATTATTATTAATAACGACCAATCACACACGTATCAATTTAAATTGATGTCAATTAAATTATATATGCGAAGTTAACAGACGTGTAATGTTTCTAATTTTAAATGGCAACGCTTAAAATATGACGCTCGGATATTCTTCTCCACTTTTCATTCGTTTTCTTTCGTTAAATTCGTTCGTATGCATTCGTTTGGTACGTTGTTGCAGCTGCCAAAGAACGTAGAAATAAACGTTCTCTGCGGATGCAGGCGGATTGCTTCAATTTTGCATTCCATTTTGCTTCGTGGTGGATTTTAAAAGACGTTGCCAGCGAGTGTAAAACTTTCAAATACAATAGTTGAAACAAATAGAAAAACGATAAGCCATAATTTAGTCAGCCTCGTGGCTTTAGTTAAAGATTATTTGTTAATTTTTGATTATTTAAGTGGAAAGCTGTGGTATTGTTAACAATTCTAATGTATAGGTTTGCGCAAACATTTAACGGCTTATCTATCGATATTTCATTTGTTTTATATCGAAGGTGACAAGTGCAACTGTTATTCACAGCTGAGATTGCGATGAAAAGACACATCACTCAGTTTTTTGGAAATATTAGTGTAATTACATGGCAAATAAATAAATATTTGATTTAAGATGATATTTTTTCAATATATAGTCCTTAAATGTATTCTACTAATTGTACTTTGTGCAAGCTCTTTAATGAGCCACGAGGCAAAGGATTTCGATGATTCTGTCCTGTATAAAATTGACTTTGATGTACCGGATTTAGAAAAAGACCCAGTAAGTGCAAATAACTTTGTTTGATGCCGATTATTTATATCACTGCTATCATAGGATTTAAAGAATCAACTGCGAACATTTTACACTCATGATCATGAAAAGTATGACTGTGTTATCCCAGTTGTACAGGACAGCAAAGAGGAGCAAACTTCTGAGGAACCTGAACTGTGTAAGTAAACGCATTTTGAAAGAGAAAAAATGCAACTTGTAATGAAATAAATGTTCTTTTTAGCACCATTAACATTGCTGCAACCTTTGTTCTCAACCCAAAGTTGTTCATACAGAATTGAAGCTTACTGGTCTTATGAAATTTGCCATGGGCAACATGTGCGACAATCACACGAAGAAAGAGAAGGTTGGTGAATCAATATTATGAACCCAAATATATGATTGTTGCTTTTTCTTACAGGGAAAAGCGTAAAATTACAGGAATATTATTTAGGCAAATGGTCACCGGAGAAGACTGAAGAACTTACAAAAGTATGGGAAACTGATCGCAAGGCAGGCATTAAATATAAAACCACCAAAATTGAAAATACCAGATATCCATACTTTGAACTGGAAATGTCCGATGGAACTATGTGTGATATTATTGATTCACCACGTACGACACGTGTTCGCTACGTTTGTTATCCTCACGGCAAGAACGAAATATATTCATTTAAAGAAACATCTTCCTGCAATTATGAAGCAATTATTCTTACATATATGCTTTGTATGAATCCTGCTTTCCACCCTGAAGAATTGAAAGAGGTTTCTATTAAATGTTTTAATGGACTTACCGATGTACATAAACCACTAAGTATGTTACGACAAGAGCTTAGTGAAATGCAATCAGCAGATGATGAACTACGCATATCGAATGATGCGAGCGCCGCTGCAATGGCTTTGGCACGTTCAGCCGCAGCAGCTGAACGTTTATCTTTCTTCAATAAAGTCGGACCGGATGTTGATAAGCTTGTTCATGAGTTAATGATTGGTGCTGGTGTTGATGTACCTACGCCATCAGCAGCCGAGAATGAAGTTTTGCCAAATCTACCAAAAGCACCTATTACGGACTTAACACCTATAAAAGAATTCATATCGGGTAGTAATTGCTTGACTGGGGTGAGTATAAATACGGTCACATATACATACTTGTGTTTCATATAATATGAATAAAAATATGTTTTTAGGGTACTGGTTGGTGGAAATATGAATTTTGTTACGGCCGACATGTACGCCAATTTCACAAGGATAAAAAATTGGAGTCGGAATTATTTTTAGGGTACTTTTCCGAAAGTTCACATCGTCAATGGTTGGCTAAAAATTTGGACAAAATGCCAAAACGTGGTGGTTATTCCACAGCTCTTTGGCATCACTATGATCGCGGTACACATTGCGACCGTACGGGTGCTCCGCGCGAGGTGGATGTTAAATTAATGTGTACTCCGATCAGTAGTAGTTCGAGTTCGGTTTCCATATACTTGTTGGAACCAAAGACATGCCAGTACATACTTGTAGTAGAGTCGCCAATTATCTGCGATCTGATGCAGTTAGCTGATGAATACGGCTTAGTGCAGGAAGACAATTTGCAACAACTACTTCAAAAAAATACATTGTCAAATGAAGAAACTACAAAAGAGTCATCTACGACACCAGCCAAACCTGCCGGTGAAGCTGAAGCCATAGAGGTAAATAATGTGTTGCCGGACGCAGTAATACCACAAGATGTGCTTGCATGAAAACTAATATTTAATATGTAATCATAAATATGTAGTACTACATTCTGATTGAGTGATATGTTAAACAATTTTCACCACAATAGCTTAATAATTAAAATTTTAATTTTTAAAATTATGAAAAATATTAAATTTTATACCAGTTCAAATTAAGAGTACATTGGCGGTGGAATTTCATCTGGGCCAATTTCTTTTTTATGTCCCCTTGCGAAACTTTGTTGATCGGAATGTATTTCTGCAATTACTTCTGTAAATAATTTGTCCCATTCCCATACTTCGTCCGGTTCATCTAAGGTTTCGGGTAATTTTAAACAGCGTGTCAAAATCGTAAGATCAATATTTTCCAATGAAGCAAATGCGCTCTGATTCAATAAATCCGAATTGATTTCGCTCAAAGTGTTTAAACGTTGGGGATTAGAACTGTAACGGAAGCCTTGTCAATATATAAATGTTTATACTTTTTGTTTGTGCACGTACATAGGTGGTTCAACAATTTCATTAAGTAAAATTTCATCTTTTAAATCGTCCATGTCCGGAATAGTCGGTATTTCATCTCGCGGCGGTGAGCCGACAGGAGACTTTGCGAGAGACACACTTTGGAAGCGCTCACTTAGAACGAACGTATGAAAATATCAATAAAATTATTTTATAACTTAAATATGTAAATGTGTTTGTGCTAATTATTTTCAAACTCACTCATCAAATGAGGCTCCCTTTTTGGACCTAAAATATGTTTGTATAAGATATAAGATATATAAAAGTTTTTATTTAGCCCAATTTGTACTGTTATTTACTTTGAACTCTTCAGTAAGCCAACATCAGCCCAACCACCCGATATGCGTCGTGGCGGTGGTTTCTTTGAACCATCGGTTTCTTCACTAGTCGCAGTGGTAGAATTCTTTTGCAAATCCAACGTTATATCGATAGTTATTTCTTTTTCATTTTGATTGGGATTGGTTACGTTGATACTGGTTGTAGCCCCACCAACTGGATCACGGCTTTTGGAGCGCCGTCCTTTACGGGCAGTTTTCTATGCAGAATACACAATTAAACAATAATATTTAAGGATAAGTATAAACACGGAAAATCTGGTTTACTCCACCTTTCTTATAGATAATTTTAATTCTTCTGCCCAATCCATCATTGAAAATGTTGTTAAGGTTTATTACCGTTAATTGCAAAATTGATGGAAAATGTTTTTGTTTTGCTCATAAATTTTGTATTTGTTTGTTGCTTAGCAACAGTTGTTTGTTTACGATCGGCAAATGAAAATAATAAAATGAATGATTCACAAAACATGAAAATTTGTACAAATGTGGTTACCGTATTTGTAAAGTGTGAGCTATAAATTAAAAATTAATTTCAGTTCTTGTATGTTTCTGATCAATAATTATGAAAGTCACTGGAAAAATATGCACTTCTTTATAATAGTATAGGAATTAATTATGGAATCGAAAAACAAATTACGCTTCTTTGTTTTATATATATATTTTATAGAGCACGGCAACACTATAAATCAATCACCTGTTTCACAACGTCTTGCACTTGCACGTGCCGTCTAACTATTCTCACTAGTATAAACAAATATATTCCAAATAGTTTTTTTTTTCTCAGTTCATAAAAGCAAATGCCTCCAAAAAGTTCAAATAAGAAATCAACTGCCAAGGCAGCAACTTGGTATCATTGCGAAATATGCGATGCACATATTACGTCAAAGGATCGCGAAACACACGAGAAGTACTGCCCCATTAAAGAGGATTCTACGGAGCCACTAGAATATATCCATCAGAACAAATTATATACAGTTGGAGTAGAAAAGCGTTCTTTTAATGTTGAACAATTACAAGATGTGTCGACAAAATATGTAAACAACATAGTTTTTATTTCGGAAGGTGCTATGAAACTTACAAATTTATATATCGGCCAAAGAGTGCTAATAAGACCAGTAGACACATCAGAATCAGCGGGACTGGTGAGATTAGTTTGGCCCATACCTGAAAGGTTTCTGACAACAATCTTTGTCAGCGAAGGAGGTAAATGAAGTTTTCCGTTCTAATAATTTTTTATTAAATATATATTTATTTTACAGACTATAACGATTATTGGTCCGAGTTTAGAGAAAAAAATCTCAAAATAACTGCACTGCCAGAAGGTTGCGTATCAGTTGCAAAGTCTGTTGTTCTACGTTTAACACAAGTGTACGGTGAAACAACAGAACTGGTCGAAGCCCAAGTGAAAGAAGTGGAGCGTCTATTGATGTTTGAATTAAAGAAGTTGATATTTACGAAAGACAGTCGTATTTTGATGGACTTTTTTAACAAAAAGCTCAGTTTGCAAGTGCTTTCGTGGAGAAGTTTTTTGGAAGACCAAGCTAAAGATGTTGAGTTGTCTTTAACCGAAACATTTGAAAACTTAACGTTGAAGTCTGATGCAACACCAAAGTTCTTCGAAGTAACATTAGGTACGAAAATTAATATAGAACGAAACAAATCTTCAGAAATTAAAGAAAGCTCCCCACAAATGACTAGTATAAACAAAGTGGATATCGGCGGGTTGGACAACCAAATTAAGATCGTTGAAGAAGCTATGGATATGGCTTTGGGACTAAAAAATGTGCCTGCGGGTAAGAAATAAATCGTGCTAAATGTTTATTTTTATATATTATATACTGTATTTAAGAAATTTTGAATTGAATTTTATTGTATTTATTTTGAATTTATTTTAGGTGTGAAAGTTTCCCGTGCTTTACTCTTGCATGGTCCGACAGGTTGTGGCAAAAGTTTAATCTGCGAAGCTATGTGTTCAAGTATACAGGAGAAAACTGATAAATCAGACAGTGGGAATATTATGCGAATTAATACCAGTGAACTGTTCAGCAAATTTCTTGGTGAAACCGAGAAAAATCTAAAAGCTAATTTCGATAAGGCCTTCGAAAATTACCCACAACCAACACTTATAATTATCGAAGACGTGCATAATTTGTGCGCAAAATATGAAACCAATGAAATGACCAAACGTGTCGGAGCCGCATTTCTAAACATACTAGATATGCTGAATGGTGGGAAAGACGAGGCACAACGCACCTTTTTACTTGCCACCACATCTCAAATCGAAACACTCAATCCGAATGCACGTCGCTGTGGACGCTTGGATAGTGAAATTGAAATTGGTGTTCCAACGCCTAAACAACGCTCTGCCATTATTCATTGTCTGCTACGCAAAATTGTACATACACTTTCCCTAGATGACGTCAACGCTGTGGCTCAAGTATTACATGGCTTCGTCGGCGCTGATATAGCCAATCTTATATATGCCGCAGCCTTGCGTGCAATGAAAGATGGTAACCGTGCTCTGAATGTAAATGACGTGCATGCCTCACTGACACATATCAAACCATCAGCGATGCGTGAAGTTCTTATAGAGAATCCGAATGTGCATTGGAGTTATATAGGAGGTCAGGCAGATTTGAAATTGAAGCTGAAGCAAGCAATAGAATGGCCGTTGCTGCATCCTGAGAAATTTGAACGTTTGGGTTTAAAACCGCCACGTGGCATTTTGATGTTCGGTCCACCAGGTTGTTCCAAAACGATGATCGCTAAAGCACTGGCTACCGAGAGCCAATTGAATTTTCTTTCCATAAAAGGACCTGAACTTTTCTCTATGTGGGTAGGCGAATCTGAGCGTGCGGTGCGTGAAGTCTTCCGAAAGGCACGTCAGGTATCACCATCTATTGTATTCTTTGATGAAATAGATGCTATTGGTGGAGAGCGGTCCGATGGTGGCTCCAGTTCGGGTACATCCGTTAAAGAACGCGTACTTACGCAGTTACTCACGGAAATAGATGGTGTGGAGGCTTTGGAGAATGTCACCATCGTAGCAGCAACCAATCGTCCTGATATGATTGACAAAGCACTTTTGCGCCCAGGTCGCTTCGATCGCATTGTCTACGTAGGACTACCCAATGCGGAAGCACGACAAGAAATCTTCCGCATTAAATTATTACCTATGCCGCTAGCAGATGATGTAGACATAAATTTGTTGGTGCAACGCACTGAAGGTTATTCCGGTGCCGAGATACAAGCTGTGTGTCAAGAAGCAGCTTTGAAATGTCTAGAGGATAGTTTCGATGCTGAAAGTGTAAATTGGACTCATTTCGAATTCGCCTTAAATGCTGTGCAACCACGTACAAGTCCGGAACTCTTGGCTCTTTACGATGAGTACAATAAACAAAGCTGATACCATCAGTTGCACGTAACTAACAAACTACATGATTTGTCGAGAAATCCAAAATATCGTTCTTCGTAAAGTCATATCCTCCATTACTTTGTAATGCCTCCTTTTCGTCAGCAACTTCGGTAATTGCTGTGCTTTCAAGTTCGGTATTTAAGCCGTCGTTGCTCATGCAATGTATAACGCTCAAACTGGATAAATTATTTAGTACGTTAAAGTTGCTCTGAGCGTTAATATCTATATCATCTATGTCAACAGCGTCCGGTGCGATCGCTTCGGGTGTTCGCAAGATGTCTACCAATGTCGATTTTTTTAACTCTGTAGTTTTAAAATTAAAGTTGAGTTTTTCGCTAGAAAAAAAAAAAGATAAAAGCAATGTACATTTATGTATAAATATGTAATATAAAAGGACTTATTTATAATTATGTTTGTGCGTAAGAAATATGACTTTTGTTATACCTTTTAGAAGAGTGTTTTTTCATATGGCGGGCCAAGGTGGACGATTGATTAAATTTCCATTCACAAAATTTGCATTGGAAAGGCTTTTCACCTGAGTGAATACTAAAATAAATGATCAAATAAAACATCTCGGCAACTTTTATCTGAAATTAAATTACCGTATGTGGGAAACCAAATTTGATCGCCTGCCAAATGATTTGCCACAATCTGCACACTTGTGCCGGCGCATGTCTCGATGCATCGCTGCAATGTGCTCCATTAGATAACTCCGTTTTGTGAATGCCTTCTGACACTTTCCACACACATTGTCCTTTACGGTTTTATGTACCGGTTCGTGGCGGCGCAATTCACGCAGTGTTTTAAAGTCTCGATTGCATTGGCTACAAAGGTATTCACGTTGCTCTAAATGCGTTGCCTTGTGTGCTTTCAAATTGCTGGATGTGGTAAAGAAATTTGCACAAATTTCGCATTGAAAACGTTTTTCACCGGTATGTGTACGCTGGTGTATAAGTAAATTGCTAGACTGCTTAAACTGCCGTGGACATTGCTACGAAATATTAAAAGTCAGAACAAAAAAAATTAAGTTTTTTAAACGTGTATGTAAGTATGTATGTACTTCAGTTTTTGCAATGAGTTTTTATTGTTTACTTATAAATGCAAAACTTTTTGCTAACTGATGATATAAAAATAACGAAGGCATTTTTGAATTGTAATGTGTTTTTTACGGCAGATTTGCGGAAAGATCGAACACTTTGTCACTCTGATCAGTCGAATCTTTTATTCTCACTTACATATGTATGTATGTATGTATATCAGTTTACTTACAAATGTTAGCTTAGTTTTTACAGAAAGAAGTACTGACATTGTGCCGCTTTATACTCGTATTGTCTTTACGCCACGTATCAGCTGAGTGATGCCGAATGTGAAGTAATCACTTATTTAATCAGCAATATTCTGATTTTAATTGTTTTGATAGCTGTGATAAAGTATGGTTAATTGACGCCTTGGCATTGCACGAGATCTGACATGTTTGCGAACATTAGTTGAGCGAAGCGTGTTGTTGCTGCTGCAGGTGTTAGCGTAGTTCAATGATATTTATTTTTATTTAGTTGCTGACAAACATTTGGCGGTCACTCAACACACTTAAGATGCAAGCGTGGTTACGTATTTCATTGTTGTTGTGGGTTTTTGGATTTTTTCGTGAGTTTCGCCCATCAGAACCGTTTGTTACCGAATACTTGAGCGGTCCGTGGCATAATATCACTGCTGAGCAGGTTAATAAAGAGATTTATCCATTTGGTACTTACGCTGTGCTGGCACAACTAGCTATTTTTTTCCTAATAACGGACATACTTCGATACAAACCGATCATTATCGTATCCGCATGCTCAGGTATAGTACTCTTCGCAATTCTCTTGTGGACAGATAAAATATGGGAGCTACAAGTGGGACAAGTATTTTACGGCACTTTTATGGCCACCGAGGTTGCGTATTACACATATATTTATGCCAAAGTGGATAAAGAGCGATATCAAATTGTTACCGGCCATACGCGTTCGGCGATTTTATGTGGAAAATTTTTAGCTGGAGTTTTAGCGCAAATTTTGGTTTCTGCCGAAATTATGGATTACAAGGGTCTGCATTATTTCTCATTCGGTTCACAAATTGTTTCTCTTTTAATTGCTTTACTTTTGCCACCAGTACATAGAAGTTTGTACTTTTACACAAATCCAAGTACTGAACTTACAGACGTTAGAACAAAGCATAATTCGGTTGCGCTTGCTGTACAAACGGAAGGTGAGTCCTACAATACAACTTTTATGCACAATTGATCACAATTATTTTTAATTATTTAACAACTTTAGTTTTACCAAAAAATGGCATAGCTGCTGATATCACATCCACTTCCAGTGACATAACTACTGTATCGCCGAAGTTTTCATGGTTTAATGCGTATGAATTAATTGTGAATCACATAGTGAGTGCATATACTAATCGAACCGTGATTCGTTGGAGTTTCTGGTGGGCTTTGGCCACATGCGGACAAGTGCAGGTGATTTCTTATGTGCAATTTCTGTGGAAGGAAATAGATCCAAGTCATGAAAGTTTTTACAATGGCGCGGTCGAAGCAACTGTAACTCTTTTGGGTGCTGGCAGCGCTATGTTGGCTGGAATCGCTAACACTAGCCATCATAAGAAGTGGCATATGTGGATATTGACTGTCTGTTCGCTATTTATGGGGACTTTCACAATCATTTCGTCGCTAACAAGTTCTGTTTGGGTTGCATATGTTATGTATATACTTTTTGGTATTTCATATTTCTTCGTTATAACTACTGCTAGTGCGATTGTGGCAGAGAATTTGTCTGACGATAGTTTTGGCTTGATTTTTGGTATTAACGCACTAGCTGCTCTTGTGTTACAGACAATTCTAACACTAGTAGTGGTGACTGATACGGGTTATGGTCTAGGCGCACGTGAGCAATTTTTTATTTATGGCTGTTACTTCATTGCAATTGCAATTATGTACTTTGGCGCAGTATTCTTGCGACTGTTGTTTAAGAAATTACGGCGTTATTAGTACAAAAGAAAAATATTTTAGCACCCAAAATTGTGTACTTATTGTGTGTAATATAATTAGATCGAATATTTATAATATATGATCATTAAGGGTATGTGAAATGTTTTTTAGCTTTAGATAATATACATATGGAAGTATTTTCTTTGTCATAAAATTGTATACAAAAAATGTTTATGACATTTCATTAAAACACGTAGAAGGCTTGAATAAATTTTTATATAATACATAGTATAACTTTACTACTGTAATTACTCTAATTACATATTGTCGCTATATTTAAGAAAATGAACACATACCTTGCAATGGAAAGTTTTTTCCCTTGATTGCAATTTGGTTATTTCAACGGAGTTGGAGTTTTTATAATGTTTACTGCATTCCAAACGCTGTTCGTTCAATGGCACATCGAAATTGGCCTTGGTGGTTGGCTAAATTATATAAATCATATCATTGCGAGTTTTTTATACTAAACAAGCAAAAATTACCGAAATAGCTAGGTCCCTAGTAATGTCGGTTTTCAAGTTGATTTCTCTATTTAAACCCAACTGCGTATGTTTGATTGAGAAAACTTCATTCAATGTATCCTCATTGGCTTCAGATCGTGTCAAACTGCTGACGTCAATTTCGATATCATTTAGCATGTCTTCGCCCGCCACAGCGCACACTTTATCGTTAATTACTTCATTATTCGATTGCATATTACTGCGTTCAAACATGTCGCAGATATTGCTATAAATAGCAGAGGTACCACCAACATCCTTGCAGGTATCGCCAATTGGTGCAGTTGAAGAAAAGCATGAGGAGTCCTGATTTCTGTTGAAATTAAATTGAATTTATCAATTGATAGATATGATAGTGAATCAATTTAATTTCACATTGTATTTGAGCTAATTCCACATATCCCCAGGCTGCCACTAGCAGTGCCATTCCCTATATATTCACGTAATCGGCGTTCGGATGCTTCAGCAAGTTGTTGCAAGTTATATGCGTCCAGTAGTCGGTACAAACATGACTGACATAGGAGCGTGGGCAATGTTTCATCATACTACAAAAGAAATCAAGTAAACATTTATTTATAATATGGTCCATTTCAGTTCGTGGGTAAAGTTGCACGCAGGCCACCAACCTTGAATATATTCAACTTTTCTACTATTTCAATTGGCCTCAATGGAAAAGTGGGGCTGTAAAGGTATATAGACATTAATAACTCACTTTTTAAGCAAATGCGACAGCAACTTGTCTGAAAATTCATAACTTATACACTTAGCTACTACGAAAAAAATAATTGTGTGACGCGAAACAAAATATACAACGGAAGACCAAGATAACACAGCTGAATGATGTAAACAAATGTGGCCAGAATTTAAAAATGTTTCCAAGTACATTCACAAAGTTAATTTAAATAACTCTTATAATTTATTTTTAATAATAGCTCATAATTTATCAATAGTTAAAATGTGAAATTTATGCATTGCGTTTTCAAGATTGTTGTAAAAAAATGAAATGCTTCGGTTTAAGTAATTTTTTATGTATGGTAACATTTGTCTTTATTGATAACATTCATCTCAATTCGCGATTTTCATGTTTTGCTTAATCTGAGTCATCCTCCTATCATCATTTAGTTATTCAAGTGTTCTTCAACTAAATTTATTATTAAGTGATATCTTGAGATTTTTCTTTTAAGAAATTTCTAATAAATTTAAGTAAAATTATTAGACGATATAAAACCGATGGAAATGAGTAGTGAACCGATTGGAACTGGGGTCGGATATGGCAGTAATTCTATACCTTCAACAAGCCAAATGCCATTGTTGTCTGAGTTATACTCTCAGGTTGACTTCTACATTGGAGTGGGGTTAGCAATTAGTTCTTGCTTTTTTATCGGATCCAGTTTCATAATAAAGAAGAAAGCTCTGATGCGTTTAAATAGACAGGGTGAGATGCGGGCAGCTGCTGGTGGATATGGATATTTAAAGGAATGGATTTGGTGGGCTGGCTTATTAACAAGTAATTATTTAAGTATTTTAATAAATGTAAAAGCCACTTTAAAAATTTTATTTATAGTGGCACTCGGTGAGGGCGCAAATTTCGCAGCCTACGCGTTCGCTCCTGCTTCGCTTGTAACACCATTAGGTGCTTTAAGTGTGATTATATCAGCAGTAATGGCATCGAAATTTTTAAATGAGAAACTTAACCTTTTGGGAAAAATTGGTTGCCTTCTATGCATCTTGGGATCTACCATCATCGTAATACATTCACCAAAAGAAAAAGAGGTTGAAAACTTAGAGGTGCTATTTGAAAAATTACAAGATCCAGGATTCATTTTCTACGTGCTTTGTATACTTGGCTCAACAGTGTATGTTGCGCTTTTCATTGCTCCTCGATATGGGCATTCAAATGTTGCGGTGTATATATATCTTTGCTCAGGAATCGGTTCATTAACTGTAATGTCGTGCAAAGCGCTTGGACTGGCAATTCGCGATACTTTAAATGGCACAGCTAACGATTTCAAGACTTGGATGCCATGGTTCCTGATATGTGTAACTGTAACATTCATCGCTATTCAAATGAATTATTTAAACAAAGCTTTGGACGTTTTCAACACAGGCATAGTAACCCCGGTGTATTATGTTATGTTCACGTCCCTTGTGATAACAGCCTCTGCAATACTATTTAAAGAATTCACACATATGCGTTTTGAAGATATATTAGGCGATGTGTGTGGCTTCTTTGTAGTAATATTAGCTGTTTTCATATTGAATGCGTTTAAGGATATGGACATTTCTTTGAATGATGTGCGCAGCATTATGCGACCCAAAATGCAACGAATTTCCCAATTTGATGAGGAAATATTGGTAGCGAATCCCAAAGAGCGACGATACTCATATGGATCTGGTGATATTTTTCGAAAAGCTTGACGTAAACAACGTCATCGTGTTTAAGTAAATAATTTTGCCCTAAATGTTTAGTTACTAGTTTTGCGTTGACGACCAATAACGATCACAATGCCTTACCTACATTTCCAAATTTCCCCCAAGGGACTAACCTTAGAAAATTAGATATATATAATTTATATACGTAACATGTATCAGTAATATTTGATAAAACCTAGCGGTAAATTAAACAGAGATTAAATAATTATGGAGTTTGGCCATACTTACATTGGAATAATAACAATTTTATTTGTTTAAATAATAAAACCACAAAATAAATTTTAGTATAATAATAAGAATATACATATTTAAATGGTTTTTATAAATATAACGTGGGAAATAGTGTTGGAAAATGGCTTAACAATCATAAACAATCCAATGACAGCTTTTTTTTTATTTGTTTATGAATCTTTCGTTTATTTTGCTTCCTTGTTTTATTTTTTCCTCCTTCACACATCATTCTTAACATCACCAACAGCTCTATTGCTGACAGCTGATGATTCAGTTCGGTTTCCAACTTGAATAAACCAGATTATACTTTGTATTTTTCTGTTTTCTATTTCGTGGTGTCTTCAATAGAGAATTCAAATAATGTAAATTGGAGAAAATCGTGTATTAGTTATAAAGTTAAGGAACAAGTAAACGGTAGTTTATAAAGTTTGTTTGCTTCTGCGAAGAAGACGTTTTTTGTGCGTATTTGTATCATCCAATCGAAATACTTTTGTTAGAAATATATCTCTAGACCTATAATAAACTGTGTTCAGTAAGTTACTGACCAAAATTGGGTATTCTATTTTTTTGTGGGCGTTCGTGTGAGCAAAACACACAAATTGTCGCGTTCAGCCGTTGACGAACCTGTAGCTGGCATAATTGAGATGAACCAGCAGCCAGTTGAGAGGCGAAATGGTGGGGGTGAGCCCGCTGCAAGTGATGAGACGGCACCAATTGCTTCACATCGTAGTGGTGGGGCTTCGTCAATGTTTCGTTCCTTTGGTTCATTATTTGGAGCCACCAATAACAGTGTTGGCGGGAGAGGTATACATTCCCCTACGAATGCGGATGTTCATGGATACGTAGAGTTTGGCATGCAGGATCCAGATCGAAGCGGTCGCACGCTGGGCACTTTTGCAGGCGTATTTAGCCCAGTAGCATTGTCAATGTTCAGTGCTTTGGTCTTCATACGTGTGGGTGAGTAGATACTATTCGTGTAGTTATGTATTTGTAAGTTACAACAGCAAAACAATAAATAAATGTAAAAAACCCTTTAAGTAGTAGGTGATAATACTTTATATTTGCATTGTATTGCTCTAATTAGCAAAAAATAAATATATTTGTAGAAATATGAAACGCATTATATCACCATCATTCAAAAATGTATAATATAATGTATGCATATGAATAATTGCAATTGCGTTATTACTTTAATTGGGAGAATTTGTAAAAGAACAGATTTTGCAATGGAGAGATTTACAAGTTTTGTGCCTGCTAATGAATATATAATGAATATATTGGGCGGTTTGACCTTGCCTCTCGAGAGGTAAAAGCTTTAAGGAACTACTTCATAATGGTGATCAGTATAACGGTTGTGTATTGGTAAAACGCAATTGTAAACGCTCATATATTTCCAAAGTAGATACATTCTAATTTTGGCTATTCGAAAGCAAGATAATATATTATGTTACCGTTAAATGTTCCAACAAAACATAATAATTTTAAAACTACTACTTATTTTAGCCGAGTAATTAGACAAATATTGTGGCTTTGCTGAAAATAATTATTCAAATTTTGCTGTCTGTAATTGTGTATGAACTCATGAGTATGTATAACATGATCATGTTTCTAAATAACGAACTTTTACTGAAGACATTAAAATATTTAGGAATCTACCTACAGTTGTGATAATATACCATTTCAGTTTCCTGAGTCATAATTCAATAAATTTGATGATTAGTTAACAAATAGATAGTATGTTATCTATTAAAAATTACTTATTTGGTTGGTTGAACGAATAGTATCCATGGTTTGTAATATTTGTAATTTTAGGCTTTATTGTCGGCAATGCTGGTCTTTATGTGACGCTACTACAATTTGTTATCGCATACTTAATTCTCTTGTTTACCGTTGCTTCAGTATGCGCAATATCCACTAACGGTGCCGTGGAAGGAGGTGGCGTCTATTGTGAGTAATTGTTTATTTTTACATATTACACTATTGTAACTATGTTTTATCTCATTTTTAGTCATGATAAGTCGTACCTTAGGCCTAGAGTTTGGCGGCTCGATTGGTACGCTTTTCTTTCTTGCCAATGTTGTTGGTTGTGCCATGGCTATATCTGGTTGCACCGAGGGCATGATGGAAAACTTTGGCGAGGGTGGATATTTTACACATGACAATAAGGGCTTATTACCTGATGGCACTTGGTGGCGTTTTCTTTTTTCCACAATAATCAATACAGCTATGTTGGTGGTGTGTTTGATTGGCGCGGCACTCTTTGCTAAGACGTCGGTATTAATTTTGGGTATTGTGTCAATATGTTTGTTGGCCACATATATAAGTTTTCTGGCTGAAGGCCCAAAGGAAGTAAGTATACATTTATGTACACATGCGTTAATTTGATAAATAAATTATCACTTGATTTTTATTCTTTACATAAATATACTATCGGTAATGTTTTTTTTTCAGATTGATCGCCCTAAAGAAAATATCATCTATAATCTGACGACGAAACTTCCATATACTGGTCTAGACAGTAATACGTTAATGGGCAATCTGTATCCACATTATGTAGAAGATTACACCTCGAATGGTAAAATGGTTGATTTCGCCACAACATTTGGTGTATTGTTCGCTGGTGTGACGGGCATCATGGCCGGTGCAAATATGTCGGGGGAATTGAAGAGCCCATCGAGAAGTATACCGACCGGCACCTTATCGGCCGTTTCCTTTACTTTCGTTTCTTACATTTTATTGTCATTCCTGATGGCATTTACTACACCAGCCGTAACCATGCAAAATAACTATCTCTTCCTTATGCCGGTAAACTTTTGGCCGCCCTTTACAGCCATTGGTATACTTACAGCTACATTTTCCACTGGTCTCAGTAATCTAATTGGTTCAAGTCGTATATTAGAAGCACTATCAAAAGATCAAGTATTTGGTTCGCTTTTGAATTTCGTATTACGTGGCACATGGAAGGGTAATCCTGTGGTGGCGGTGTTCACAAGCTGGTTGCTCGTAGAATGCATTCTTTTGATCGGTTCGCTGAATACAATTGCACAGGTCAATTCAGTATTATTTATGCTTTCTTATTTGGCAACCAATTTGGCTTGTTTGGGCATCGAGTTGACTGGTGCACCGAATTTTCGTCCACTTTTCAAATATTTCACTTGGCATACCTGCCTGATTGGACTGCTTGGGACACTCATTATGATGTTCGTGATAAATCCAATATATGCGTCGTCTAGTATTATTTTATGTTTAATTTTGGTGATAGCGTTGCACTTGTTCTCGCCAGCTTCACAGGGTACACAGTGGGGTTCCATTTCGCAAGCGCTCATGTTTCATCAGGTATGTATGAGAGGAGGAACAAAATTAATAAAAGGGAACTTCGGAGTTGAACTTTGTCCGCCTGTTTGTGAATACGCCAACTGGCCCCTCAGTTTTTGAGATATCGATCTGAAATGTAACACGCGTTGTTTTCTCAAAAAGAATATGCTCACTTGTCGAAACCGCTGATATCGGATAGAGCTGTAGCATAGAGCTGTCATACAAACTGGTCGATCAAATCAAGTCTTTGTATGAAAAACTTTTGTATTTGACGAGATACCTTCAGGGTATTTGTATTATGATCCCAGGCAACCGTACAATCTACAATTGTTCAGATCAGACCACTGTAGCATAAGGCTGTCATACAAACTGATCGTTCAAATCCAGTCCTTGTATGTAAAACTTTTCAATTCGTGAAATACCTTCACGAAATTTGTCGTGGATTATTATCCAGTATAGCTGATATACAAACTGACCGATTAAAATCAAGTTTTTATATTAAATTTTTTGTAGTTGTGAATAGTGTCATAGCTTCGGTGCAGCCGAAGTTAACGTTTTTTTCTACTTTTACTATATAATTATTTCGTTCCTAGGTACGCAAGTACTTGCTAATGTTGGATTCACGAAAGGATCATGTTAAATTCTGGCGCCCACAAATGCTATTGCTAGTATCATCGCCCCGTTCATGTTGCCCTCTTGTCGATTTTGTTAATGACATGAAAAAGGGTGGCCTCTACGTAATCGGACATGTAAAAGTGGGTGACTATACAGCCGTCGTAGATCCAACGATCGAAGAAAACAAATATTGGCTCTCCTTCGTTGATCATATGAAAGTGAAGGCGTTCGCTGAAGTGACATTAGCCAAATCCATACGTGAGGGTGTACAACATCTAATACGTTTATCCGGTATAGGTGCAATGAAAGCGAATACCATAATCTTAGGTTTCTATGACAGTGAAACGCCGAGGGATTTCTTCGAAGCGTAAGTCCTGTACCTTATTCTTTTATAATTATTTGAGTATTTATGCTTTTTTTATGCTTTTATAGTGGCACTTCGCCTTATAAAACCGAAGGATTTAATCATGGTGAAATTCAAAACTTTCCAATACGTCGTGATGGCGAAGAGAAACATATTGATGTCGCGGAATATGTTGCGATTATGAGCGATGTGTTGCGTATGAAGAAGAATTTATGCTTGTGTCGACACTTCCATCGTTTGGACAAAAACTTTATTGCCAAGTAAGAATGTAAAAAATATGCTGTTAACTGTAAATTTAGCTAATATGCAAATCGTTATGTTTTATTTAACAGGAGCAAACACTTAAGATATATAGACGTTTGGCCAATAAACGTTTTTAATCCAAATTCAAATAATCCTTTCGATGTAGTCTCACTATTCATGATGCAACTAGCCGTGATAATAAATATGCTCGCCAAGTGGAAACATTTACGTTTGCGCGTTTTTCTATGCGAATCTAATAATGAAAATTCGAATATAAGGTATTTACGCTTTTTCGAATTCCCTATAATTGTTTTCAGTTAACATGTTTCAACTTTTACCCTTTAGTTCTTTTGACACACAAATGCCACAGTTGGATACTTTTTCCAGAATGAAACTGGAGCAATCACTGAAGAGTTTACGTATAGAAGCAGATATCAATGAGGTAATTGGGTGTAGCAAGCAAAAGCATATGTCATTAGTTCATTTACATTTATTTAACTATTCCAGATTCAAGAATGGAACAGCGATTCGGACTTTACAAGCCATTCGCGAATATTGAAACAATTCACAAGTCATGCCGATGAAGATCATGAAGTTATCACTGAGGAAAATATCAATCGTTCACTACTTTATATGCAAAGGTGAGTAATTTTATTTACACATTTCTTCATTAGCATACATGGTTATCTACAGAGTAGGAAAATCTATATGTTAATAAATATACATTCACATATAGTGATATACAGCTACGGAAAAAATAGTAAAAAATAGTGAAAATAAAAACAATTCATAAATATTGCTAAAAGTATAAAAACAGGTCAAATATTTTTACTATATAGGGCTAATGGAAACATTTAATCAATATAACCGATTTTTAACACAATTATTATCAAAGAAACATTTTCCCGTATTTCAATAATATACGAGTATCTCACAGATTGACCGATATTTTCGGCAAAAAAGTCAGCCATACGCTCTATTTTTTCATATTTCTGAATTCTTGAAAAGTTATAGTATAGCATTTTACATTGATTGGTTCTTGATTTGTATACTGGAAAGTGAAAGGACTACATGGAATTTAAAATTTTGTTATATGGGAAGTGGGCTTGGTTTTTTTGTCTGATTTTTCTCTCTGTAATGTAGGAAAATCAGGATAATATTTTATTGAAATCGGTCCAGTAGGTCCTGAGATATGGAATTTCACCTTTTTTGTTGTTGTTGTTGCTGCGACAGAAATGTACCGAGTTGATAGTCCTTGGCCGGATAAAAATTCGGGCCCGTTCCGGTTACGTAGACCCGACTGTCGTGAGAACGAATGGATTTTTACCCAAATGTGGGCGGTGCCATGCACATCGACAAAATTTGACACCGTTTCCTATAAAACCTTTCCGTACCAAGCTCTGATATAATATTTTATGTCTCTGTCGTATTTATTTATTGATTTATTGCGCTTTGAGAAGTTTTTAACAGTCCCGTTATATGGAAAGTGGGTGAGATTATCATCCGATTTCACCTGACGAATTTTATTGTTATTATTACGTTTTATTGCTTGAATAGTTTCACATTAAACCTAATAGAAGGCGGGACCACGCCCATTTTTTCGAAATTTTTAGCCCCAGCTGAAGAACTATTTTTATCTATTTCGTTTCAGAGCCAATCAAATAATACGAGAACGCTCCGATCAGACTGCTGTTTCCTTCATATATTTGGCTGCACCACCACAAATTGGCACACCTGACTTTAGAGAGCGCAGTGAACGTTATATTGAGCTACTTACAGAGCTGACTGCCGAATTACCGCCGACTATACTGGTGCATGGCATAAGCACAGTTACGTCGACGACGCTTTAAATTTATAAATATTCGACCGCGTATGTGTAGCACACTAAAAATTACTGCTACTCTAATGGTCGCAACAATTGGCGAATGAATCTATTTAAATTTTTTTTTTAATTTCTTAAACAATTTTTTAAATTTTATTTTTAAACTTTCATTTATATTTTATTTGTCACTCTTCTAAATTTTTACATACAATATGAAGAATTTTACAAATATTGAGATAATACATTGATAAGTCGACAGCATTTGAATGAACATTTTATTATTATTTTATACATTTTCAAAATACCATAGTAATCCAAAAAAAAAAAAAAAAATTTTCAAACGTACTATATTTTATAGACGAAGAATAGTAAACAATTTTAGGCAAGCGGACAACAATTTTTTTTTATCAAGTTGTCAACATTTACATTTCATCAAATTAAATTAAAAGTCTTAACCGCGAATGAAAATTGTTTCAATTTAATCATTTTATAGTAGTGACATAATTTGCTTGTCAAAAGAAGTTCCAATCTGTTCTTATAAGAAAGTTGCATATCAGTGTATTTCAAAAACCAATCCATCATGTATACATACATACATACATATGAATAACTATACAGAGTATAAAAGCATTCTATTAGAGATGTCCTTGTTCTTAAGTTTGGATTATTGCTGTACAATTAGTGGAAGATAAATGTGAGAAGGCAAAATTTTTTATAAAATCCTTTAATTCTTATTCTAAACAATGCTAGGCATGTTGCGCCAAGTTTTTGGAAAAATTATTATGATGCATTTCTTAATTCGTGTATTTTTGCATTCCATAGGAAATTTAATTTTTATAAATTGAGAAGAACATGCATTGAACAGTTTAATTAATTTTGCTCTAAATATGAAATTCCATTTGTATAAAGACAGGACATCTTAATTACGTATTTGTGCTTTAAAAAATATGTTCGTAATTTTCCCATGACATTTACTCTAACTATTACTCAAAGAGTTGTGCAATATACTCAAATTTATTTGTGTCCTTAATTTTTTTATTATTTAACAAGCTTCTCAAATAATTATAACTAACACCAAAATCTACCAGTAACATTACCTTAAGCTAAAATGTAACTAAATTGCATAAAAATGTGTATATTTAGATGTATGAACAACTAAATTTAATTAAATGTGATTTTTACGTAAACATATGCAAACTGTTTAAGGCTATAAACCATAATTTTTATTATTTTTTATTAATGAATAAACAAAGCTAATATCGTTTATTGAAACACATTTTCATACATACATACATATAAAATATTTATACATACCTAACACGTTTTGCGTATTCTAATAAAAATACACACATATATAAAATGCGAGTCATGTGTCCGCTTTAAATGAATATTTGTACGCAAGTGTTTTTAACAAAAATGAACAAATAAATCTACAAACCAAAATAAAAGTATTTTATTTCCCAGAGATTCAAGTAGTAATTTTTTAAAACTTTGCAACTGTTAAAAGACACTTTCTATCAGGTAGGGCACATCTAACTGCACTTACTGTTCGAAGCATTATTAGATAACCTATTAACAGAACTTTACTGTGAAAATTCCGGGCCTTATCTGATAACACAGACCTAAATGTCGTAGGAAATTAGCCACAAACACTCACATGATTGCCGAAAAATCTTATTATCATGGTTACTAACCATTTAACCATGCAGCTCATTCTCTCGAGCCACATTTGACTTTGTTGTTTTGAAGACAAATATAGAATATTTTTCGAGTTATACGCTATCTCCGTTGGATCTCAAAGAGGGATGCCGGCCTTCTCGGGGGATGAAAATAATATATACAGGGTTTGCCCGGAAAGTAATAGGACTGTTCTTCCCCCGCGACTGTACTTCGGAGCTAGATTCGGTAGGAGGCGTTCCTAGCTAACGGACGAGTGGCTGGTCAGTAGTCTCCGAGCACCTGGAGAGTCAGGACAAACATTTTCGCCCGACGTGTTTCTGTGAGCGATTAAATTTTGTGTGAAACTCGGTAAATCTGCGGCAGAGACGTTTGATATGTTCAAGCAGGCTTATCCAAACGTTGCTTTAGCAAGAAGGGGTGTGTTTCGGTGGCACTGGGTCTTTTTGAACGGCCTGGAAGAAGTCGCTGATGAAGACCGGGTTGGGAGTGAAAAAGATGATCAATGTTTTTTTTTACATCAAAAGTATCGGCCACCATTAGTTTGTTCCTCCTGGACAAACCGTCGACGCCAAGTTTTACGCGGAAGTCTTCAAGAGATGCAAACGAAGGTCCAATCGAGTCCGACAAGACAACGCAGCCGATTGGAAGTTGTACCACGACAACGCTCCGGCTCACACCGCCTTTCTTGTGAACAGCTACCTAACCAAGGCCGGCATCCCAACGTTTCCGCAGCCGCTCTTCAGCCCAGATGTGGCCCCACGGACTTTTTTTGTTTCCATACATAAATAGACCGATAAAAGGCAAGCATTTTGAGACGAAAGAGGGGATCCAAGCAGCATGCACCTCGGCCCTCACGGCTATTCCAGAGAACGCCTTCTGTGACGCCTTCAATTCTTGGAAATTGCGCTGGCAGCGCTTTCATACATTTCTTTTGGCATTTCTTATATATTCTTCAGAACAACAATCCCCAAATTTGAGTTAGAATTCGGACTTACAGCATCAGAAAAGAGTGTTTTCGACTTATTCGTCAGCACATTCTCTTACGAAAAGTATTTATAATAAAACAAAGTTGTTTTTTAGACATTCTTGGGTTTTGCCTTTTGAAATTGGTTGAACCGTAATGTTGGATGAGTGCGTTGCAGATAAGTGCTCCATAAATATTTACTTTGCTTACATCCTTTTAACACGTTCTTTTTTACGTCGATTAAACGCTTATTAAGATAAGGCGAAAGTCATAAATGTCAACCATCGGTCCATATCTCTTTGTCCTGTTTCAACAACAAATAATTCTGGTACGTGTGTGTAAGTTTGTAGTATGTAGGCAAGTAAACACAAACGCACGGTGTAATTATGATACGCATCAGTTACCGAGCGCTACCTTTTCCGAGTTCGAAATATATGTATGTAAGTACGGGTGTCTACCTGTAAAAGTAGAACGATAGCAACAACAAATGTTTGCATTGTCCTTCTGTATGTTTGTCCGTCGGACTGTCCTTGCCGCTCTTGATCCTTCGTATTTCGAAAGTGTCAATAAATTCACGTAAATGTGACAATTAGGTGCCATAATGAGTTTATCTCAACAATGACAATAGGCGACAGTTATGTAACTATTGATTGGGAAGAGGCACCTAACGGATGTGATTCCATATAAGTTGTTGTTGTTGATGTTGTTGCTACCATAACTGGCCTAGTTTTAATTTTGGAGTGCGCTAAAATATTGATACTGCCTTGTGCTATAAAAAGGACAAACTGTTGTGTTGTTGGGAGTTTGATAAGTGACTTTTAGTTGAAAGTTATCTAAGTAAACGTACCAAATAGAAAGACGAATTCTTGGAAAGTGTGCTCATCGTTAATGAGTGCCTTATTTCGAGTAATTCAAAATATAATTGAACTAAAACGTTTATTTGCTACCACTTAATTTTCAGCCATAAAAAGAATATATATGTATATATATATATATATATATATATCCTATAGTGGTCCAATGTTACAATTCTTTAAAAAATGGCGCTGCCAGCGCGATTTCCAAGCATTGAAGGCTTCATGGAAGGGATTCTTCTGAATAGCCTTGAGAGCCGAGGTGCAGCCTGCTTGAATTCCCTCTGTCGTCTCAAAATGTTTTGCCTCTTTGTCTCGGGATCATACTCAAAGATCCATGACTCGTCAACTGTGATTACGTTATTCAAAAATTGGGAGTCACTTTCACACATGTTCAAATTTTCTTGGCACATTTCCATTGCGCATGCTCAAGTGCTCCGACAAAATGACAAATGAGCCACAGATTTTGATAAATTTAACTTCTTGACAATTAAACGAATACTGAGTCGACGGTCTGAGTTCAAAACTTTGCGCACACGAGTCACATTGTCGGTGTTTGTCAAAGTCGCAGGTCTCCCAGCACGGTCTTCTGTGTAAGCCTGCTTGATCATACCAAACGTCTCTGTCACAGATTTACCGAGTTTCACACAAAATTTAATCGCATACCTCTGCTCTAACGAACTCTGGATTTTCGGTTTTCACCACTTATAGAAACACTTTGCACGAAAATGTTTGTCCCGACTCTCCATGTGCTCGGAGACAACTGATCAGCCGCTCGTTCGTTAGCTAGGAACGTCCTCTACCGAATCCAGTGGGTGCGCGCTCCGAAGTACAGTCGCGGCGAAAGAAAATCAGTCCTATTACTTTCCAGGCAAACCCTGTGCAAGAAGGTATATTTGTCGGGTTTCTTGTGTGCTTTCGGTCCAACAAAACTTAGATTTCCGACTAAGATTAAAATATTTTTTTTTTTTATAGCGATCGATAGGCAAAACTTACATATATATAGGTGTACACTCCCCAGCCGATCATTTCAAACCAACTGCAGCGTCTTTTCAATTTGAATTGAAATAAGTAGACCAGAACTAAAATAAACAAATGATGCCATGTTTCACACGGTTTTATATGACAATAGAATATGCCTTTGTAGGAGCACGCAGGTCCAAAAAAAAAAAACAAGAACGTAAACCCGAATAGCATACACCTCGCCTTTGATCCTTGATCGATTGCAGATGTCAAAAATGCCACGCGACCGCAAGTCCTTTGTAAAGGATCTAAATGCCGATTGATTCAATTAAATAATCGCGTCTGTGTATGTGTGTGTGCATATGTGGCTATTGTGCAACACTTGTGCGAAAAATTCACTTGAAATTTTGGCTACAAAAGTGTGATTGAGGTTGAAAATATATGAACTTGTGTGTAGGTGTGAGCGACTGTCAGTTGAGTGGCTTACATCAAAGACTTGCCTACAGCTAATTATAGGGTTTACCCAAGATCGCCGACACACCTACGCCTCTCATTTCCCAAAGCCGCACACTTGTAAGTGTGTGTGTGTGAGTTTGCGTTCTGGTTGCTAGTGTGGTGAAGAAAATGTTTGTTGCAGTAGTCTTTTTGTTTTTGCGCATGCGTGTTACACAGCTGATTATGTAAAAAATCTCCCATGTCACAATAGCAACAATGGTTAGACAATCGGACTGGTGGTTGGTTAGCGAAGTGATGTTGGCATGACCAAATGTGCCTTTGCCTCCTTGAGGGCGGGAGTTGAGTGCAAAGCAATTCGTGCAAGCAAAATGTTCTACAAAAGGAACTTCAATTGTTCAGAAATTTCTTGATTATAATCCTCTCTTGGCTGTGTGCAATTTACTTTTGTTTGGCGTTGAATTATCCAATGTAAAATCATGTAAGCCCATTTTGTTTAAACAATAGATTGACTTAGTTTTTGACACTCATTGTCTCATTTCTCCGCACTTGTTGTGGACACTCGTCGTGACTAATATTTTTCACAGAATTGCTTACTCGAATTTGGTTTTGAGTTTAGCCCTTTTATCCTCAGCAAGGGATTAGCAATTAGTAAGTCCATGTGAATTGCCGTTAAGCTAATTTGCCATGTAATACCATGCCATTATTTGAAATTATTACGAAAACAGGCGACTTTTGTTTGGGTCCCGGAAATTTGCAGCAACAGGTGTAGTATTCTTCTGCTTGCACTTCGTAGACATTCTGTCTAGGATTTTGCACATTTGTGCAATTTTAATTTGATGCTGCGTGGCAAACATAGATAATGTGTATACCACGAAATTTCCCCAGGAAAAAGATGAACACTTGAAGACTCTAACATATCGGAAGAATGGAATAATCAAATATTTTTAAAGATGTTTGGCCCAGCATTTCCTCTGATGCCGCAGTTACCACCTATAAGTGGATCTAAATGTCTACTAAATTATAAGATATAGTAAATAGAAGTCTATTATTTTCCCAATAGATGATTTTAGGAATCTCCTTCCGCAGTATCTAATAAGCTTTCTTCGATAAAGACGAAAACGCAAGCCAGGCTGCTGAAAATGTGCTCAGTGTTTGTGGTTCTGAAACTGTAAGAACGGATCGGACGCAATTCTGGTTTTGTCGATTTCGATTCCGTCGGTGATGTCAAAGTTGTAATAACCAATGGAAGGTCTCGCAAATGTCGATAATATAACGAAAACCGTCGAGTACGATCGTCAAGTAAGCACTATTTCGATTGCAGCGAATTGAACCGTTTGGAACCATTTATATAAGGTTGGTTACAAAAAGAAACCCGATACACGGATGTCAAAAGATAAACCAAAAAAAAAACATTTATCCATTTCTGAAGCAGATGGTTACTTATGATAAAAAGTGAGTCACTTACGGAAATAATAAGTGAAAAAGGTCTTGATCGAACAGCGGTGAGTCAGCGTAAACGATGACCAAACCAGGATTGACAGTCGGCAAGATTTTACTATTAGTCCAGTCACTATAATGACTGGACTATATACTATGTTTGGTGGGGTTCGTTGGGAAGTTGGATAAAATGAGGGTTTTGTACCAATAGCTTGATTAAGTCGGACGACATGAAAGCGCAAGCTTTAAGATACATTACTGTCCTGACGAATACTGCAATTGAGCTGGTGTTATGGCGAGAAATAGCTCTGTCAAAAGGTGCAAGGCAATTTAAAATTAAGAACAGTAATCAGAAGTCGTCTAAGGCTACGTAATGTTTTTATATGAAGCTGCTTCTGTTTTAGAATTTTGCTTTAATACTATCAATCGACTATTAGCTCACATCCCTTTTTTTATATTTTATTTATATACTCTTGCAGCGGCTTACAATAGGAATAACGTGATTTTGACAACTCTTGGCGCCCATGTTTGTTTACGGATTTGTGTCTAATTTTGTCAGTGTGTTCAGTAAGGTTTGCCATTTCCTTGTACCATATTTTACTTTGGTACAACGGTTCGAAATAATCCAAGATTGCTACCCAAATTCACATTTCACGATGGCTACGGCTCATCGAAAAATCGTCTTCTGAGATGAAACACATTTTGGCATAATGATTTCGTTAACAAACATAATTATCGCTATTGGTGTAAGTCAAATCCTCTTTTGGTTCAGGAAACTAAATTGCAGCATCATCCAGCCTTATTTCTTTCGAAATGAGTCGGAAAATGCCTTAAGATCACTAGCGAGCGTTATAACACGATGTTGACCGACTTTTTTTTATGGAATATGTTGAAATCGACGCGAATCTATATTCAAGAAGACGGAGTGCCCCACTTATTTCACATCTAAACTTGAACAAATTGCGTGCAAAGTTTGGCGACCTGTTAATTTCGAGAAATTCCAATCGCTGCCAAGATTATGTGATTTAAACCTCTAGATTACTTTCTCGGCGGCATGTTAAATCAAAGATTTACGCCAATCAATCAGCAACGCTCGAAAGCTCGAAGACATTATTAGCGGACTGTAGCCGAAAGCTAGACCGTGTCATCGAAAATGTTGAGTAAACGGGTGTGATATGCAAACAGAGCCATGGCCGAAATTTTGTTCAAATCATAAATGACATAAATTTAAAAAAATTTTGGTCAAATTGAACATCACGTCTATCTTGTTGGTATACTCTTTATCTGAGCCTCAGCTTTGTCTCTCCAGTACGCATACAACTTTTAGTGCACAGAAATTATTTTTATGCGATTTCTCTTCTCCCAGTAGGATTGACCCGTTGACCTTGTGTATTCATGTTATGTATATATATGTATGTACATATATACATAATATATCCTGAGTAAACGTAAACCATTGATATTATGTTGTATGTACATACAAAGCAAATGTTTGACATTTAAAATGCTTCACATAATACGATTTTGACACTATAATTTGCAAATACAAAAGCCACAAAAATTCAAAAGAAATTGAAAGTTTGAGGTCCTATTCGAAATTCACACATATTCATACATACACAGATATACATACACATAAGTATACATAAATACATATGTACTTTCGGCGGCCGCAAATTAGCTACTGGCCCAGAAATCGACGTGATCGACAAAATTGAGAAGCGGTAGCACTTAAAGGCCTATCACAATCTGTAAGCCATGTATCTGGTATTACAAAGGAGTCAGCAACAATGGATTTGCGTAAACCCCATTACAACAATAATAGCATAGGTGCATAAAAAAATTTCTTTGGTTACAATGAAATAATTAAACGTTTTGACCGCAAGCCAATTTGGGCCACTGTCTGCAACAACAATTGCATTAAACGCAAACGAATGAGAGCAAAAGAAACGGTTGTTAAGGAGTTCGGCAATTGCACACGAAAAAAGCAAAAGGTCAAGAAGCGAGCACAGCAACGAATCAAAAGTAGGCATGCGTAGCAGCGTTGCGTGATCAGGTGAGGGCAGGTATGCGAAGAGTATTGGAGTATCAGCCAATCGGAATATTGCTGTTTCGTGCATCCTTACGTTTGCGGTATCCTCAAGGCTAGCTTATATAAATTACAGGCACAACTGCGGAGCACCAGACAGTTCTAATCTGACACTGAAGTGCACCACTAATTCAAGAAATTCAAGAAAATGTTAGCTGGTGAATATTGTGAGAGCGATCTTTCGTTTTATTCTTCGATGCGGCGCTTGCAATCGAGTGAATCGGTGGAAAGTGATAGTTACTCGAAAATGCTTAGTGATAATTTGGAAGAACTTACGGCTATGTACAGTATGGATGTTAGCAGCAGCAACAGTCCATCAACGTCTTCGTCGTCGCTAGAAAGCCAACCGGAACTTATAGGCTTACAAGCAGATGAAAATTTTGTGGATAACTTTGATTTTGGCTATGCAGTTGAAAGCACAAGACAAGTCACCTGCATTAGCGCAAATCCTAAACGGTGGTCTTCACTGTGTAATCAACAATTTTATACTGGCGATTCCTGCAAAACTTCAACTGTCGAAAGCTCGAAAAATATTAAAGCTCATTATAGATCGACATATAGAATTGGTTCATTGAAGTCTGCGTCAAACTCTCAGCATCATTTCAAGACAAACTCCAGCTTTTCAACGAGTTCCAGCGACTGTGGTCCACAGGATGTCATCAAGAAACGCCGACTTGCCGCCAATGCGCGTGAACGTCGACGCATGAATAGCTTAAACGATGCGTTCGATAAACTTCGAGACGTTGTACCATCGCTGGGAAATGATCGTCGACTCTCGAAATACGAAACATTGCAAATGGCTCAAGCTTATATTGGTGATTTGGTTAAGTTGCTGACGCGCGACTATTAAAGCTAGTTTAATAAGATACATTATTTTAGTTGCTATCATTTAAATTAAATTATATTTTACATTAGTTAGTATGTTATTTGTTTTTGTATTGGCTTTCAAAATAGACTTTTTCATAAAACCATTATTAAAATTAAATTATTGGAAGACATTTTTGTTTAGAGTTTGCTTGAAATATTGGATCTGCACTCTATGCAATAACTAAAGATTTTTTATGTTTGCCACGAAGTTTTTAACTCCTAAAAGCAAACTTCGGCGGCAATAAGTCGATTTAACCATGCAACTATGTACATATGCGAATTATTCCCTGAGTTTTTATATATTGATCTGAAACTTTCCACAGGTTTTTTTCTTGCCATTACTCTAGCACTGGATAGGCACGCTGCCTGCTTTTCTTATATAGAGCCAGCGTGCAGCCAGCTACCGCGAAGCCATCGTTTGACTTTCATCTTACATCACTTCGCGGCGTGAGCATCACTCGAGCACTGGTCAGGCACGCTGCCTGCTTTTCTTATATAGAGCCAGCGTGCAGCCAGCTACCGTGAAGTCACCGTTTGACTTTCATCTTACATCACTCCGCGGCGTGAGCATCACTCGAGCACTGGCCAGGCAGGGTGCCTGCTTTTCTTACATAGAGCCATCGTGAAGCCAGCTACCGTGAAGTCACCGTTTAACTTTCATCTTACATCACTTCGCGGCGTGAGCATCACTCGAGCACTGGCCAGGCACGCTGCCTGCTTTTCTTATATAGAGCCAGCGTGCAGCCAACTACCGCGAAGTCATCGTTTGACTTTCATCTCCCATCACTTCGCGGCGTGAGCATCACTCAAGCACTGGCCAGGCACGCTGCCTGCTTTTCTTATATAGAGACAGCGTGCAGCCAGATACCGCGAAGTCATCGTTTGACTTTCATCTTACATCACTTCGCGGCGTGAGCATCACTCAAGCACTGGCCAGGCACGCTGCCTGCTTTTCTTATATAGACACAGCGTGCAGCCAGATACCGCGAAGTCATCGTTTGACTTTCATCTTACATCACTTCGCGGCGAGAGCGTCACTCTAGCACTGGCCAGGCACGCTGCCTGCTTTTCTTATATAGAGACAGCGTGCAGCCAGCTACCGCGAAGTCATCGTTTGACTTTTATCGCACATCACTTCCCGGGGTGAGCATCACTCAAGCACTGGCCAGGCACGCTGCCTGCTTTTCTTATATAGAGCCAGCGTGCAGCCAGCTACCGCGAAGTCACCGTTTGACTTTCATCTCCCATCACTTCGCGGCGTGAGCATCACTCTAGCACTGGCCAGGCACGCTGCCTGCTTTTCTTATATAGAGCCATCGTGCAGCCAGCTACCGCGAAGTGTTCGTTTGACTTTCATCTCCCATCACTACGTGGCGTGGGCATCACTCTAGCACTGGCCAGGCACGCTGCCTGCTTTTCTTATACAGAGCCAGCGTGCAGCCAGCTACCGCGAAGTCATCGTTTGACTTTCATCTCACATCACTTCGCGGCGTGAGCATCACTCTAGCACTGGCCAGGCACGCTGCCTGCTTTTCTTATATAGAGCCAGCGTGCAGCCAGCTACCGCAAAGTCATCGTTTGACTTTCATCTCCCATCACTTCGCGGCGCGAGCATCACTCAAGCACTGGCCAGGCACGCTGCCTGCTTTTCTTAAATAGAGCCAGCGTGCAGCCAGCTACCGCGAAGTCATCGTTTGACTTTCATCTCCCATCACTTCGCGGCGCGAGCATCACTCAAGCACTGGCCAGGCACGCTGCCTGCTTTTCTTATATAGAGCTAGCGTGCAGCCAGCTACCGCGAAGTCATCGTTTGACTTTCATCTCCCATCACTTCGCGGCGCGAGCATCACTCGAGCACTGGCCAGACACGCTGCCTGCTTTTCTTAAATAGAGCCAGCGTGCAGCCAGCTACCGCGAAGTCATCGTTTGACTTTCATCTCCCATCACTTCGTGGCGCGAGCATCACTCGAGCACTGGCCAGACACGCTGCCTGCTTTTCTTATATAGAGCCAGCGTGCAGCCAGCTACCGCGAAGTCATCGTTTGACTTTCATCTCCCATCACTTCGCGGCGCGAGCATCACTCGAGCACTGACCAGACACGCTGCCTGCTTTTCTTATACAGAGCCAGCGTGCAGCCAGCTACCGCGAAGTCAACGTTTGACTTTCATCTCCCATCACTTCACGGCGTGAGCATCACTCGAGGACTGGCCAGGCACGCTGCCTGCTTTTCTTATATAGAGCCATCGTGCAGCCAGCTACCGCGAAGTCATCGTTTGACTTTCATCTCCCATCACTTCGCGGCGTGAGCATCACTCGAGCACTGGACAGGCACGCTGCCGGATTTTCTTATAAAGAGCCAGCTTGCTGCCAGCTACCGCGAAGTCATCGTTTGACTTTCATCTCCCATCACTTCGCGGCGCGAGCATCACTCGAGCACTGGCCACGCACGCTGCCTGCTTTTCTTATATAGAGCCAGCGTGCAGCCAGCTACCGCGAAGTCATCGTTTGACTTTCATCTCCCATCACTTCGCGGCGTGAGCATCACTCGAGCACTGACCAGGCACGCTGCCTGCTTTTCTTATATAGAGCCAGCGTGCAGCCAGCTACCGCGAAGTCATCGTTTGACTTTCATCTCCCATCACTTCGCGGCGTGAGCATCACTCGAGCACTGGCCAGGCACGCTGCCGGCTTTTCTTATAAAGAGCCAGCTTGCTGCCAGCTACCGCGAAGTCATCGTTTGACTTTCATATCCCATCACTTCGCGGCGCGAGCATCACTCAAGCACTGGCCAGGCACGCTGCCTGCTTTTTTTATATAGAGCCATCGTGCAGCCAGCTACCGCGAAGTCATCGTTTGACTTTCATCTCCCATCACTTCGCGGCGTGAGCATCACTCGAGCACTGGACAGGCACGCTGCCGGATTTTCTTATATAGAGCCAGCTTGCTGCCAGCTACCGCGAAGTCATCGTTTGACTTTCATCTCCCATCACTTCGTGGCGTGAGCATCACTCGAGCACTGGCCAGGCACGGTGCCTGCTTTTCTTATATAGAGCCAGCGTGCAGCCAGCTACCGCGAAGTCATCGTTTGACTTTCATCTCCCATCACTTCGCGGCGCGAGCATCACTCGAGCACTGGCCAGGCACGGTGCCTGCTTTTCTTATATAGAGCCAGCGTGCAGCCATCTACCGCGAAGTCATCGTTTGACTTTCATCTCCCATCACTTCGCGGCGCGAGCATCAGTCAAGCACTGGCCAGGCACGCTGCTTGCTTTTCTTATATAGAGACAGCTTGCTGCCATCTACCGCGGAGTCACCGTTTGACTTTCATCTCACCTCACTTCGCGGCCAGCTGAGCATCACTCAAGCACTGGCCAGGCACGCTGCCTGCTTTTCTTATATAGACCCAGCTTGCTGCCAGCTACCGCGAAGTCATCGTTTGACTTTCATCTCCCATCACTTCGCGGCGTGAGCATCACTCGAGCACTGGCCAGGCACGCTGCCGGCTTTTCTTATATAGAGCCAGCGTGCAGCCAGCTACCGCGGAGTCACCGTTTGACTTTCATCTCCCATCACTTCGCGGCGCGAGCATCACTCGAGCACTGGCCAGGCACGATGCCTGCTTTTCTTATATAGAGCCAGCGTGCAGCCAGCTACCGCGAAGTCATCGTTTGACTTTCATCTCCCATCACTTCGCGGCGCGAGCATCACTCGAGCACTGGCCAGGCACGCTGCCTGCTTTTCTTATATAGAGCCAGCGTGCAGCCATCTACCGCGAAGTCATCGTTTGACTTTCATCTCCCATCACTTCGCGGCGTGAGCATCACTCGAGCACTGGCCAGGCACGCTGCCTGCTTTTCTTATATAGAGCCAGCGTGCAGCCATCTACCGCGAAGTCATCGTTTGACTTTCATCTCACATCACTTCGCGGCGTGAGCATCACTCTAGCACTGGCCAGGCACGCTGCCTGCTTTTCTTATATAGAGCCATCGTGCAGCCAACTACCGCGAAGTCATCGTTTGACTTTCATCTTACATCACTTCGCGGCGTGAGCATCACTCAAGCACTGGCCAGGCACGCTGCCTGCTTTTCTTACATAGAGCCATCGTGCAGCCAGCTACCGTGAAGTCACCGTTTGACTTTCATCTTACATCACTTCGCGGCGTGAGCATCACTCGAGCACTGGCCAGGCACGCTGCCTGCTTTTCTTATATAGAGCCATCGTGCAGCCAGCTACCGCGAAGTCATCGTTTGACTTTCATCTTACATCACTTCGCGGCGTGAGCATCACTCAAGCACTGGCCAGGCACGCTGCCTGCTTTTCTTATATAGAGCCAGCGTGCAGCCAGCTACCGCGAAGTCATCGTTTGACTTTCATCTCCCATCACTTCGTGGCGTGAGCATCACTCAAGTACTGGCGGGGCACGCTGCCTGCTTTTCTTATATAGAGCCATCGTGCAGCCAGCTACCGTGAAGTCACCGTTTGACTTTCATCTTACATCACTTCGCGGCGTGAGCATCACTCGAGCACTGGCCAGGCACGCTGCCTGCTTTTCTTATATAGAGCCAGCATGCAGCCAGCTACCGCGAAGTCATCGTTTGACTTTCATCTCCCATCACTTCGTGGCGTGAGCATCACTCAAGTACTGGCGGGGCACGCTGCCTGCTTTTCTTATATAGAGCCATCGTGCAGCCAGCTACCGCGAAGTCATCGTTTGACTTTCATCTCCCATCACTTCACGGCGTGAGCATCACTCAAGGACTGGCCAGGCACGCTGCCTGCTTTTCTTATATAGAGCCAGCGTGCAGCCAGCTACGGCGAAGTCATCGTTTGACTTTCATCTCCCATCACTTCCCGGCGCGAGCATCACTCGAGCACTGGCCAGGCACGGTGCCTGCTTTTCTTATATAGAGCCAGCGTGCAGCCATCTACCGCGAAGTCATCGTTTGACTTTCATCTCCCATCACTTCACGGCGCGAGCATCACTCGAGCACTGGCCAGGCACGCTGCCTGCTTTTCTTATATAGAGCCAGCGTGCAGCCAGCTACCGCGAAGTCATCGTTTGACTTTCATCTCCCATCACTTCACGGCGTGAGCATCACTCGAGGACTGGCCAGGCACGCTGCCTGCTTTTCTTATATAGAGTCAGCGTGCAGCCAGCTACGGCGAAGTCATCGTTTGACTTTCATCTCCCATCACTTCCCGGCGCGAGCATCACTCGAGCACTGGCCAGGCACGATGCCTGCTTTTCTTATATAGAGCCAGCGTGCAGCCAGCTACCGCGAAGTCATCGTTTGACTTTCATCTCCCATCACTTCACGGCGTGAGCATCACTCGAGGACTGGCCAGGCACGCTGCCTGCTTTTCTTATATAGAGTCAGCGTGCAGCCAGCTACGGCGAAGTCATCGTTTGACTTTCATATCCCATCACTTCGCGGCGCGAGCATCACTCAAGCACTGGCCAGGCACGCTGCCGGATTTTCTTATATAGAGACAGCTTGCTGCCATCTACCGCGGAGTCACCGTTTGACTTTCATCTCCCATCACTTCGCGGCGCGAGCATCACTCAAGCACTGGCCAGGCACGCTGCCTGCTTTTCTTATAAAGAGCCATCGTGCTGCCAGCTACCGCGAAGTCATCGTTTGACTTTCATCTCCCATCACTTCGCGGCGTGAGCATCACTCGAGCACTGGACAGGCACGCTGCCGGATTTTCTTATATAGAGCCAGCTTGCTGCCAGCTACCGCGAAGTCATCGTTTGACTTTCATCTCCCATCACTTCGCGGCGTGAGCATCACTCGAGCACTGGCCAGGCACGCTGCCGGCTTTTCTTATATAGAGCCATCGTGCTGCCAGCTACCGCGAAGTCATCGTTTGACTTTCATATCCCATCACTTCGCGGCGCGAGCATCTTTCAAGCACTGGCCAGGCACGCTGCCTGCTTTTCTTATATAGAGACAGCTTGCTGCCATCTACCGCGGAGTCACCGTTTGACTTTCATCTCACCTCACTTCGCGGCGTGAGCATCACTCGAGCACTGGCCAGGCACGCTGCCGGCTTTTCTTATATAGAGCCAGCGTGCAGCCAGCTACCGCGGAGTCACCGTTTGACTTTCATCTCCCATCACTTCGCGGCGTGAGCATCACTCGAGCACTGGCCAGGCACGCTGCCTGCTTTTCTTATATAGAGTCAGCGTGCAGCCAGCTACGGCGAAGTCATCGTTTGACTTTCATCTCACATCACTTCCCGGCGCGAGCATCACTCGAGCACTGGCCAGGCACGGTGCCTGCTTTTCTTATATAGAGCCAGCGTGCAGCCATCTACCGCGAAGTCATCGTTTGACTTTCATCTCCCATCACTTCACGGCGCGAGCATCACTCGAGCACTGGCCAGGCACGCTGCCTGCTTTTCTTATATAGAGCCAGCGTGCAGCCAGCTACCGCGAAGTCATCGTTTGACTTTCATCTCCCATCACTTCACGGCGTGAGCATCACTCGAGGACTGGCCAGGCACGCTGCCTGCTTTTCTTATATAGAGACAGCTTGCTGCCATCTACCGCGGAGTCACCGTTTGACTTTCATCTCACCTCACTTCGCGGCGTGAGCATCACTCGAGCACTGGCCAGGCACGCTGCCGGCTTTTCTTATATAGAGCCAGCGTGCAGCCAGCTACCACGTTGTCACCGTTTGACTTTCATCTCCCATCACTTCACGGCGCGAGCATCACTCGAGCACTGGCCAGGCACGCTGCCTGCTTTTCTTATATAGAGCCATCGTGCTGCCAGCTACCGCGAAGTCATCGTTTGACTTTCATATCCCATCACTTCGCGGCGCGAGCATCACTCAAGCACTGGCCAGGCACGCTGCCTGCTTTTCTTATATAGAGACAGCTTGCTGCCATCTACCGCGGAGTCACCGTTTGACTTTCATCTCACCTCACTTCGCGGCGTGAGCATCACTCGAGCACTGGCCAGGCACGCTGCCGGCTTTTCTTATATAGAGCCAGCGTGCAGCCAGCTACCACGGAGTCACCGTTTGACTTTCATCTCCCATCACTTCGCGGCGCGAGCATCACTCGAGCACTGGCCACGCACGCTGCCTGCTTTTCTTATATAGAGCCAGCTTGCTGCCAGCTACCG